>CM077208.1:1225669-1260669 GCA_039654625.1 Rhinogobio ventralis | reverse complement strand
CACCAGAAAAGAGAGATCAAAATCAACATTTTTAGCCAGGGACCGACTGAGTTGAAATCTGTTCTGGTCACTTAAACTTCATTATTTATCCTGATACACAAAGACAACCCAACGTTAAAACTATAACTTTACTCCCAATTCCCAGCAATAATTTAATCAGTATGTGAAGACTGCCTGATGGGAGCACGTAAAGGAATGAGCCAATAACACACACTGTACAGAAGGGTGTGTGTGTGTGTGTGTCACACTTTGACTGGACCGAGGGCCTTGGGTGTTGAGGAAGGTTCTGGGACGTTTGACCAGCAGCTTCTGATCAGCTGTTACAGGCGGCGGCCACATGCGCGCTCACAGTTATTCTAGCGAGAGACATTATAAACAGCTTCCTAAAGAGGGTGGAGGAGAAGTTCTGTGTTTGGGTGTGATTATGAGCCTCAGTGACTGGACAGATGGACAGAGAGAGAGAGAATAGATCTGAGTTTCAAGGCTCAAGGGACAAAGTTTCCAGTTTCATGCAATGAGCTGCTAAGCATTACTTCTTGAGTACTTGCTCATGCTTCTGGTCTACGTCTGCACCAATGAGAGGCCAGGATGGGGGATGAAGTGAGACAAATATTCACTATAAATTCATATTTACACTACCGGCCAACAGTAAGATTTCTAAATGTTTTAGAAAGTTGTCTTTTCTGCTCACCAAGGCTGCATTTATTTGATGAGAAATACAGTAAAACAGTGTGTGTGTGTGTGTGTGTGTGTGTGTGTGTGTGTATTCCTCCAGAAGCGTCTCACACGATTGTGTTCCCAAACACCAGCATCCCAACGCAAGAGAACATGACAGCGTTTATTGTGTTTCGCCTGACGCTCTGAGTGTGTGTGTTTAGCCGGATGCTCTGAGTGTGTGTGTGTGTGTTTCGCCTGACGCTCTGAGATGCCACTCATTCATTATGTGTGTGTGTGTGTGTGTGTGTGTGTTTCGCCTGACGCTCTGAGATGCCACACCTTTATAATGTGTGTGTGTGTGTGTGTGTGTGTGTTTCGCCTGACGCTCTGAGACGCCACTCCTTTATGATTCCAATTTTGCATACAAGTTAAATTCACAACTGTGGATGGAAACGCAGCTCGTGAGATGACGGCGGAGTGCAGTCGTATCACTGTT
This sequence comes from Rhinogobio ventralis, assembly GCA_039654625.1. NCBI lineage: Eukaryota > Metazoa > Chordata > Actinopteri > Cypriniformes > Gobionidae > Rhinogobio > Rhinogobio ventralis. The sequence continues at coordinate 1,259,516 of CM077208.1, read as the reverse complement.
GTGCAGCATTAGGGCAGGTCTGCATGTTGACAGCTCTTTCCTGTATAAAGTCCTGGAGAAATACATGATCAGCTGAACTCACTCACACTGTCTGCCTCAATCTCTGTTTTCAATGATAAAGTAAAAAGTATATGATGATATTGAGTGTGAAATGTCAGTTATTAAGATAAAAAATATTTTTAAATGCTTTTGAATGTCTCTTCTGCTCACCAAGGCTGCATTTATTTTGCTCTAAATACAGTAAAAATTCTGAAATATTATTATAATGTAAAGCAGCTGTTCTCTATGTGAATATAGAGTAAAGTGTAATTTATTCCTGTGATCAAAGCTGAATTTATCATCATTACTCCAGTCTTCAGTGTCACATGATCCTTCACAAATCATAATAATATGAAACATTTATGATTATTATCAGTGTTGAAAACTGTCATATTTCTGTGGAAACGGTGATACGTTTTATTTTTCAGGATTCTTTGATGAATAGAAAGTTCAAAAGAACAGCATTTATTTGAAATAGAATCTTTTGTGACATTATAAATGTCAATTAAATTTGTGAAGGATCATGTGACACTGAAGACTGGAGTAATGATGATAAATTCAGCTTTGATCACAGGAATAAATTACACTTTACTATATATTCACATAGAGTACAGCTGCTTTACACTGGAGTCATATTTCACTGTTTTACTGTATTTATGATCAAATACACTACCATTTAAAAGTTTGGAGAAGATGAAAAAAAAATTAGCAGGCTACTTTTATTCATCAAGGACATTTATAACGTTACAAAGATTCCATTTCAAATAAATGCTGTTCTTTTGAACTTTCTATTCATCAAAGAATCCTGAGAAATAAAATGTATCAGTTTCCACAAAAATATGAACTGTTTTCAACACTGATAATAATCCTTGAACAGCAAATCAGCACATTGGAATGATTTCTGTTATTCCTCTTATGGCACTTTTTTGTAAGTGAGACTCTTCCTGATCAGAAGACAGAGGAACTCCACCTCAGCGACCTCCACAGAAAAGGCCCTGAGTTGGAGCGAACGGCGTATTCAGGGCTTGTATCTACCCGTCGTCATTTGCTTCGTGTACTGAGCCAGTTTCCTTCCTCCTGAAATCAGATCAGAGCCGCTCCGTCTCCACACCCAGCCTCCGGAGACCAGAGCGCTCCGTCCTGAACGCCTGTGACAGCCGCTGTTACATAACCGCAGAGAAACGCTCCGGCTGGAGCCGCTCCGGATGGACTCACCCATGCCAGTGCGTCCGGAGAAAGATAATGACATCATCAGCCTGAGCCGCTTAATTCAGTCCGCTATAAAACACCACTGCATGCGTTTCTCTCACACAGAAGAATATCTGGAGGAACATAGCTGAGATTCCCTCTCTCTTACTGCATTTATTCTCTCCGTGTGTTTTAATGTATTATAAAATTGTTCTCTGTAGCAGACACCACACACACTTTTTCTCTGGCTTTGAAGGATCAGAGATTTCAGAAGATCCAAGCCATGAACCGAATCAACAAGCCCCATCACAACACTACAAACTTTGAATCAAAGTAAAAGAGCGACAAACTGTTTATCCCATGATGCACTGCGAACAACTACGCCACAATGAACAACTAATGATTACAAGTTTTTTTGTAATCAAAAAACTAATGCATGCGTTGTTTGAGGACATCATTCCCACTTCCAAGTAAAGTCAGCTTTATTTCTATGTTGATTCAATTCAGTTCAACGCTCATTCAGTTTAATGCTGATTCAGTTCAATGCTGATTCAGTTCAACGCTGATTCAGTTCAATGCTGATTCAGTTCAACGCTGATTCAGTTCAATGCTGATTCAGTTCAGTTCAATGCTGATTCAGTTCAGTTCAATGCTGATTCAGTTCAGTTCAATGCGGATTCAGTTCAGTTCAATGCTGATTCAGTTCAGTTCAATGTTGATTCAGTTCAGTTCAATGCTGATTCAGTTAAGTTCAATGCTGATTCAGTTCAGTTCAATGTTGATTCAGTTCAGTTCCAAGCTGATTCAGTTCAGTTCAATGCTGATTCAGTTCAGTTCAATGTTGATTCAGTTCAGTTCGATGCTGATTCAGTTCAGTTTGATGCTGATTCAGTTCAGTTCGATGTTGATTCAGTTCAGATCAATGTTGATTCTGTTCAGTTCAATGCTGATTCAGTTCTGTTCAATGCTGATTCAGTTCAGTTCAATGTTGATTCAGTTCAGTTCCAAGCTGATTCAGTTCAGTTCGATGCTGATTCAGTTCAGTTCGATGCTGATTCAGTTCAGTTCGATGCTGATTCAGTTCAGTTCAATGCTGATTCAGTTCAGTTCAATGTTGATTCAGTTCAGTTCAATGCTGATTCAGTTCAGTTCGATGCTGATTCAGTTCAGTTCGATGCTGATTCAGTTCAGTTCAATGCTGATTCAGTTCAGTTCAATGCTGATTCAGTTCAGTTCAATGTTGATTCTGTTCAGTTCAATGCTGATTCAGTTCAGTTCAATGCTGATTCAGTTCAGTTCAATGCGGATTCAGTTCAGTTCAATGCTGATTCAGTTCAGTTCAATGCTGATTCAGTTCAGTTCAATGCTGATTCAGTTCAACGCTGATTCAGTTCAATGCTGATTCAGTTCAATGCTGATTCAGTTCAACGCTGATTCAGTTCAATGCTGATTCAGTTCAGTTCAATGCTGATTCAGTTCAGTTCGATGTTGATTCTGTTCAGTTCAATGCTGATTCAGTTCTGTTCAATGCTGATTCAGTTCAGTTCAATGCTGATTCAGTTCAGTTTAATGCGGATTCAGTTCAGTTCAATGCTGATTCAGTTCAGTTCAATGTTGATTCAGTTCAGTTCAATGCTGATTCAGTTCAGTTCAATGTTGATTCAGTTCAGTTCTATGCTGATTCAGTTCAGTTCAATGTTGATTCAGTTCAGTTCAATGCTGATTCAGTTCAGTTCAATGTTGATTCAGTTCAGTTCGATGCTGATTCAGTTCAGTTCAATGCTGATTCAGTTCAGTTCAATGCTGATTCAGTTCAGTTCAATGCTGATTCAGTTCAGTTCAATGCTGATTCAGATCAGTTCAATGCTGATTCAGTTCAGTTCAATGTTGATTCAGTTCAGTTCGATGCTGATTCAGTTCAGTTCAATGTTGATTCAGTTCAGTTCAATGCTGATTCAGTTCAGTTCAATGCTGATTTAGTTCAGTTGAACTTCCATAGTAGCAGCAACTTCCCTTTTTTAAGAAATGAAGTTTGTGTCTCTAATATAGCAAGCATCATCACTTACCAATAGCTCAGGTAGATTTGTGTTGAAAAGTTACACTATTGTTAGAAATCAATTTTTACATTCAGAATTATACATTTTTTTAGCACAACTTCTGCTTGTCATCTGACCTTCAGTGTTTGTTTTGTGCCTGTTTTTGGAGAGACAAATAACAAAACTGAAAGAGATTATTTAGGCTTTGCAGTGAGACTGAGTGCATTTTGTTCTTTAAATATGAGTGGAAATGAAGTTTTAATGATCGAAGCAGTCAAGCACACTATAATTGTGAACTAATTACATGCCAATGAACACACAAGCTCGAGTGTCCCGCGTAAACCGTCCTGAACGACAAACAGAGTTGGAGCGTGTTTGCAGCAATCTCAGAGGAAGATCGGCGAGTGGCACAGACGGGGCTTTGGAGCGAGAGCACAGGTAGACTGTTCCTCTGTCACCACACAGGGCTCATTAACCCACTCTTATCTGATCGGGCCGGTACCGCTGGGCCTCCGCTCTCCATTTCCTATGATGAGGACATTATACAGAAGCCCGGCTGGCGGGCGGAGAAACTCGGATAAGGATCAAAATTACACTGGTGACAAAACGTCTGTGTGCGTTCGTGTGAGCCTACATGCACAAACTGCAGGAGAAATGACACAGTGTCAGCTTTACTACAGCGCTTTATCCACCTTATTATTGTTTTCTGTAAATATGCGATACTTCCGGTTTATTAGCCGCTATAGGTAACTAACGAGAAGAATATATCAAAGTGTAGTTTGCTACAAACCAGCATGTTTATAATTAAGACAGTACATTAAAACTAGATGAGTGAAGTTTGACGACACACTTTGATTCTGGCTTGACAGAGCCAGGTCTGAAAGTTTAAAATAACTTTGAACAGCTTGAAGTTTTGTCTTGAAGTAAAAAAGTTACTAGCATGATTTAACACGTTGCTAGCATTAATTACCATGTTTTAACACATGCTAACATTAATTAACATGTTTGATAGCATGTTTTAACACATTGCTAACATGAATTAGCATTTTGCTAGCATGTTTTAACACATTGCTAGCATGAATTAGCATGTTTTAACACATTGCTAGCATGAATTAGCATGTTTAACACATGCTAACATGAATTAACATGTTGCTATTATGTTTTAACACTTGCAAGCATGAATTAGCACATACGCCTGTTTTAACACATTGTTAACATGAATTAGCATGTTTTATTACCCTGCTAACATGAATTAGCATGAATTAGCACACTTCTAACATGTTTTAACACATTGTTAATATGAATTAGCATGTTGCTAGCATTTTTTAGAACATTGCTAGCATGAATTTGCATTTTGCTAACATCTTTTACACATTGCTAGCATTATTTAACGCTTTGCTAGTATGAATTAGCATGTTTTAACACATTGCTAACATGAATTAGCATGATTTAACATTTTGAAAGCATTAATTAGCACATTGCTAACATGTTTTAGCACACTGATAGCATGATTTAATGCTTTGCTAGCATTAGTTAACATTTTTCCAACATGTTTTAGCACTAAAAGCTTCATTTAATGCTTTGCTAGCATTGAATTAACATTTTGCTAGTATGAATTAGCATGTTTTAGCACATAAATGAATTAGCATTTTGCTTACATGTTTTAGCACTGATAGCATTATTTAATGCTTTGCTAGCATTAATTTGCATGTTGCTAACATGTTTTACCACACTGATAGCATGATTGAATGCATTGCTAGCATTAATTAACATTTTGCTAGCATGTTTTAACATTGCTAGCGTGAATTAGCATGTTTTAGCATGTACATGAAATAGCATTTTGCTTACATGTTTTAGCACTGATAGCATGATTTAATGCTTTGCTAGCATTAATTTGCATGTTTTGCTAACATGTTTTACCACACTGATAGCATGATGAATGCATTGCTAGTATTAATTAACATTTTGCTAACATGATTTAATGCTTTGCTAGCATGAATTAGCATTTTGCTAGCATGAATTCGCATGTTTTAACACATACATGAATTAGCATTTTGCTAACATGTTTTAGCACACTGATAGCATGATTTAATGCTTTGCTAGCATTAATTAGCATTTTGCTAACATGTTTTAGCACACCGATAGCTTGATTTAATGCTTTGCTAGCATGAATTAACATTTTGCTAGCATTAATTAGCATGTTGCTAACATGTTTTAGCACTCTGATAGCATGATTTAATGCTTTGAACATTAAACTGAATCTGAATGACACTATTTTTTATAGCTGCTTTAAAGCTGAATTTGACTCATATTTGATGAAGTTTGCATCTGCTATTTTCCTGTTTAATACTGTGAAGCTGCTTTGAAACAACCTGAACAACTGAAGCGTTATAGAAATGAAGGTAAATGACATGATTTATGAATGAAGACAGCAGGAGGGAAACTGCACCCTGTGTGACATTAGCTTTATCTGTAACTCCACTAATTACACAAAGTGAACGAATGCATCACATTTGAAAGCAAATAATAAGCAAGCTATAAAGGGAGAGAAGCATGCTTTCAGTCATTCACTTTCTCAAGTCAACGCAGAACTTTCTAGAAATAGTAAAGAGTGCAGAATGCAAGTTTGTGCGTATGCTGTTGTCACTGTGCGTACACACGTGTGTTTGGACAAATACCTGTGAGTGTTTGCATACCTGCAACGCTTGAGAGGGAATCTGAGTGTGTGTGTGTTTACTTTATGGGTGTGTCTGTGTGTGTAATGACTGGAGCGCTTTTGGTTCAGTGTGTCATTTGCAGAACAGGTGACGCAGTTAAAAGCCACAGACCTAAACTCTCAGCTGCTACTTTTTACAACCTAGAAATCTGCATTTATTCCCACGGGACATTAATGACAAATCGGCATTGAACTGAACTGAATCAGCATTGAACTGAACTGAATCAACATTGAACTGAACTGAATCAGCATTGAACTGAATTGAATCAACATTGAACTGAACTGAATCAACATTGAACTGAACTGAATCGGCATTGAACTGAACTGAATCAACATTGAACTGAACTGAATCAGCATTGAACTGAACTGAATCAACATTGAACTGAACTGAATCAGCATTGAACTGAATTGAATCAACATTGAACTGAACTGAATCAGCATTGAACTGAACTGAATCAACATTGAACTGAACTGAATCAGCATTGAACTGAATTGAATCAACATTGAACTGAACTGAATCAACATTTAACTGAACTGAATGGGCATTGAACTGAATTGAATCAACATTGAACTGAACTGAATCAACATTGAACTGAACTGAATCGGCATTGAACTGAACTGAATCAACATTGAACTGAACTGAATCAGCATTGAACTGAACTGAATCAACATTGAACTGAACTGAATCAGCATTGAACTGAACTGAATCAACATTGAACTGAACTGAATCAGCATTGAACTGAACTGAATCAGCATTGAACTGAATTGAATCAACATTGAACTGAACTGAATCAACATTTAACTGAACTGAATGGGCATTGAACTGAACTGAATTAGCATTGAACTGAATTGAATCAACATTGAACTGAACTGAATCTGCATTAAACTGAACTGAATCAGCATTGAACTGAACCGAATCAACATTGAACTGAACTGAATCAGCATTGAACTGAACCGAATCAACATTGAACTGAACTGAATCAGCATTGAACTGAACTGAATCGGCACTGAACTGATTCGAATCGACATTGAACTGAACTGAATCAGCATTGAACCAAACTGAATCAACATTGAACTGAACTGAATCGGCATTGAACTGAACTGAATCAACATTGAACTGAACTGAATCAGCATTGAACTGAACTGAATCAACATTGAACTGAACTGAATCAGTATTGAACTGAATTGAATCAACATTGAACTGAACTGAATCAACATTGAACTGAACTGAATCGGCATTGAACTGAACTGAATCAACATTGAACTGAACTGAATCAGCATTGAACTGAACTGAATCAACATTGAACTGAACTGAATCAGCATTGAACTGAATTGAATCAACATTGAACTGAACTGAATCAACATTTAACTGAACTGAATGGGCATTGAACTGAATTGAATCAACATTTAACTGAACTGAATCAACATTGAACTGAACTGAATCGGCATTGAACTGAACTGAATCAACATTGAACTGAACTGAATCAGCATTGAACTGAACTGAATCAACATTGAACTGAACTGAATCAGCATTGAACTGAACTGAATCAACATTGAACTGAATCAGCATTGAACTGAACTGAATCAGCATTGAACTGAACTGAATCAGCATTGAACTGAATTGAATCAACATTGAACTGAACTGAATCAACATTTAACTGAACTGAATGGGCATTGACCTGAACTGAATTAGCATTGAACTGAACTGAATCAGCATTAAAATGAACTGAATCAACATTGAACTGAACTGAATCTGCATTGAACTGAATCAACATTGAACTGAACTGAATCTGCATTGAACTGAATTGAATCAACATTGAACTGAACTGAATCTGCATTGAACTGAACTGAATCAGCATTGAACTGAATTGAATCAGCATTGAACTGAATTGAATCAACATTGAACTGAACTGAATCAGCATTGAACTGAACTGAATCAACATTGAACTGAACTGAATCAGCATTGAACTGAACTGAAACAACATTGAACTGAACTGAATCAGCATTGAACTGAACTGAATCGGCATTGAACTGATTCGAATCGGCATTGAACTGAACTGAATCAGCATTGAACCAAACTGAATCAACATTGAACTGAACTGAATCGGCATTGAACTGAACTGAATCAACATTGAACTGAACTGAATCGGCATTGAACTGAACTGAATCAACATTGAACTGAACTGAATCAGCATTGAACTGAACTGAATCAACATTGAACTGAACTGAATCAGCATTGAACTGAATTGAATCAACATTGAACTGAACTGAATCAACATTGAACTGAACTGAATCGGCATTGAACTGAACTGAATCAGCATTGAACTGAACTGAATCAGCATTGAACTGAACTGAATCAACATTGAACTGAACTGAATCAACATTGAACTGAACTGAATCAACATTTAACTGAACTGAATGGGCATTGAACTGAATTGAATTAGCATTGAACTGAACTGAATCAGCATTGAAATGAACTGAATCAACATTGAACTGAACTGAATCAGCATTGAACTGAATTGAATCAACATTGAACTGAACTGAATCTGCATTGAACTGAACTGAATCAGCATTGAACTGAACTGAATCAACATTGAACTGAACTGAATCAGCATTGAACTGAACCGAATCAACATTGAACTGAACTGAATCAGCATTGAACTGAACTGAATCAACATTGAACTGAATTGAATCAACATTGAACTGAACTGAATCTGCATTGATCTGAACTGAATCAGCATTGAACTGAACTGAATCCACATTTAACTGAACTGAATGGGCATTGAACTGAATTGAATTAGCATTGAACTGAACTGAATCAGTATTTAAATGAACTGAATCAACATTGAACTGAATTGAATCAGCATTGAACTGAACTGAATCAGCATTGAACTGAACTGAATCAGCATTGAACTGAATTGAATCAGCATTAAACTGAACTGAATCAACATTGAAATGAACTGAATCAACATTGAACTGAATTGATTCGGCATTGAACTAAATTGATCTGAATAATGACTAAATTATATTCAGATATAAGCAGCTCTACAGAAGACAATAGTGTCATCTTTGATAAAGTTTGCATCATTGATTCTGTTATTTTCCTGTTTATCACTGTGAAGCTGCTTTGAATCGATCTTTTAAAAAGCGTTATAGAAACAAAGCTGACTTGACTAGAACTAGTCATTTTGTGAGCTGTGATTATGAGGGTAATGTTCTATAAGTACAAATACAATGCAATGATATTAATAACGCTACAGCAGAGAGAACAATAACCCAGAGAAGCTTCTGTAATGGTCATGTCACATTTCTGTCTCTGTGACCTTTGGACTGAAGTCATAGAGAAATGCTGCTGGAATGACAGATAGACTCAGGTATTCCAAGATCATTGCTCAGGTCATTCACCGCCTGACGAAAACAAGGCTATAAAAAGGCCTCAAGTCTCTGTGATATTCTGGAGTCACTTCCCATGACAGCAATTAAACCCTCATGTTGTGCTTCGGTCATTTTGACCCGGAGAGGATTTTCCTGTACCCGAAAATGCTAGTTAATGTTATTGCATTGGACTAAAATGTATTGACTTAGTTTACACACCCAGAGTCTAACAACATTTTAGTTTTTTTCCCCACATTGTCACACTTGTGGTGTTCCTGGTCAAAATTTTGCTTATGAATATCTTATTGTGCTACATCATCCCCAAATATTGGATTCATTGAAAAAATTTTTGAAAAATAATTTTGTCAATTTTACATAAAATATGAAAATAATTTGCACTGTTTATCACACTAGTGTGCTTTAATGTTTAACCAGGAAGTTTGTTTTGAAATGCTTTTATTTTTTATAAAATTTTGTACAAAATTGCTCAAAGTAACACTTGTGGCAATCCCGGGTCAAAAATGACCCGCGTAAAGAAATTGCTTATAAATCACTTGTTATGCTATTTTATCACCAAATATTGGATTCAATCTTTTTGTCAATTTGTTTTCTTTAAATAAGGACAGGTTTTGTATATATTTTTGGAATTGATCGATCATAGGCCTTATTTATCTGAGCTTACACTGGTCAAAAATGACCTCCATTTAAAATGAATGGGGGAGTCGAAAATCAGAGAAACGATTAATGTTCAGGAGCATGTTCATAATCACATGTGTTTGCAAAAATAAAGGCCTCGGACCTGTGCATGTGTGGATACATGCATACTCGTGCACCCGCACACACACAAACACACACACACATTCATGTACACAAACAAACTATTTTAAGTATTACAGGCTTTCTTTTTTCACAGAGATGAACTTTATCCTCAAATCATTGTGGCCCAGATCAATCCCAGACAGCAACATAAATACACAACCTGTCTCAATTGAAAGAAAACAAGTTGACAACAAGACTGAATCCAATATTTGGCAATAATGTAGAGATTTATAAGTAGTTTATAGGCGGGTCATTTTTGACCCGGGAATGCCTCAGGTGTAACAATGTGGGGAAAACATTTTTTTGAAGTTGTTATACACCTTGTGAGCCAGACTGAATCCAATACTTGGTGATTACACATCATAATGAGAGATTTTTGACCAGGAACACCAAAGCACCACGTCTCAGAACTGTTGGTTTCTAGTAGTAGGCGCTCATACACACAAATACATCGTTTCCTATTTGATTTGCCCAGGGCATTTCTCTCCATTCACAGTATTACTAACAATGAAGTCCTGTTCTAGTGTATGGACACATCAATGGAACATTGACTCCAAAACAGCATTGGCAAACCACAGACAAGGGAAATGCAAGAACTTTCATTTAATGAGGATGACATTCAGCAATATCTCATTATTCTACCAGTTTGGACACATGACTGCATTTATGTTTCTCATCATCATAAAAACATTTTGATCTAAAGGCTTCTACTAAAGTGCATTTTATTTGGTGTTGGGGTTCATTCTTTTTTAATATGGATTCAGAAAATAAAGCATCATGAATGTGCAGAGCTGGAATCTAGACGAAGAAGCTCAATTCGTTTTTGTTGTATATCACTGCACATCTATCCCATAGTTCCATTAGTGTTGCTTTATAATTTGGAGGATTTGGAGGAAACTACTCTAGAATGTGGAAAATCATAATAAACGTAGCCATAATGAAGAATGAGAGGTTGTGTCCAAATATTTGACTGGTGCTGCGTATCCCCCATAAATCTCGCAGTGGCGTCACAAATGCTATAAAACATTGACGCTCCCAAGAAAACATATAAAAACAAACAAGTCACATATTTCTGATTTATGCCAAAAGCATATTGGGGATATCAATGGTCTTAAGACCCATGTCATTTAACAATGAATTTCAAGACAATCACTATTTTAACTAAATCAGGAATCTTCACCAAGGGATCCGTGATCCCATAGTAGGTCTGCTACATCTCAAAGAAAACATGCATTATAAATGTTCAATAAAGTGGAGACAAAACCCAGTCCAAAGACAGGGAAAAAGAAGGATATGACAAATTTGTTCTGTGCGACAACGCAACAGTCGTTTTTATTTCATGAACAGAGCGGTTCTTTCAGAAGTATTTTTCCCACATCTTTTCTCCACTTCCCTGCCAAACTCTCTTTCCATTCAGAGAATCAGAGACTGTAATAAGCCAAACCGTAGTCAAGCCTTCCCTCGTGTTTCTGTCCGGAGTCTAGAGGTGGGAAGAATCAGGGCAAATATTCCCAACTCTTAACTTCCTTACCTGGTGCCTCAAAATGGGAAAAAATAGGTTTTCCCAGCTTTTTCTTTTAATAATGTAACAAATAATGTAGAAACTAGAAATGTATCTAATTTTTTTCTATAAACACAATTGCAAGGAATATACCTGTCTGCATGCCATAAACATTATTTTTGTAAAGTTTGCATGCCTGTAACTCTAAAAGTGTTAAATATATCTTAGACTCTAATTCTTAATAAACTTTACTTTTGGAAATCGTCATATTTAAGGCCCAATATGGTTCAATCCCTGAGATATTGGGATGTCAATGCGGTAACATGTAGTTACGATACTGCGTATTTGAACTCTTGGTAGCTTCATGAACAAAATGCCTTCTTCCAAATATCCCTGAAACGGATTCAAATAAATACACTTTTAAGAGTGCCTCAACTTGACCATTTCAGTGGATTTTTGCCACTCAAAGAGGCGTGTTGTATACATTTGTTTTGATAGAGGGAAACAAGGTCCATTTCTAGTTTAAACATTATTTATTCTTCAGGCATCCCTTTATAAATGCAGTAAGTATCAGCTGTATGCAAGGTGAACCACATTTGGTTTTTGACCATTGTAAAATGGGTAAAATTCAACAAATTGAACATGGAGTCACATTGAGATCCTAATATCTCTGGGATTTAACCATATAGAGCCTTGAAAATTAAGATTTCAAAAGAAAAGTTTATTAAGAATTATAATCTAGAAGGATATTAATGAATCTATAAAAACGTTTAGAGTTACAGGCACGCAAACTTTGGAAAAATATTTATGACAGGTATATTATATGCAATTGTGTTGATAGAAAAAAACGAGATACATTCCTAGTTTTAACATTATTTTTTCTTCAGATATTCCTCTTTAAAAGAAAAAAAAGTATCAGCTGTGTGCAAAGTGACCCACATGAAAATGTGTACAATTGTTCATTTTACTCACGGAGCCGCATTGAGATCCCAATATTTCTGGGACTGAACCATCAAGGGCCTTTAAAATGAAGATACCAAGAGAAAAGCTTGTTAAGAACCAGAATCTAAAAGGATATGAAGATACCTTTAATAATTCTTGAGTTGCAGGCATGCAAACTTGAGGCAAAAAACACAAGACTGGGAAAAGAGCACGTTTCTAGAGTTTTCCCTCAGGGAGATGGAGGGAACCCACACCTTCTGGGGCTCCGAAATCTGCCAGTAATTACAGCCTGAATTCCAGAGCATTAGAATGCCAAACTCAGTCTATGTAAATCCACTTTGTGACATTTTGTTCTGGGGTCTGTCACTGAAATACAAAGAGAATTGGAAGAGAACGGAAGAGAAAAGCCATCTTTTGTAAGGTGAAAAGGTCATTTGAATGCATATTCGCTGTAGTTGTTCTCAATCAACCTGTACAGAATGGATTAAAAGAATCAAACATGAGCAAAACTTGGTTTTATAATGTTGTAACATTTCAGTGTAATGGGAAACTGTAGCATGGTATATTTTATTAATGTGCATTCAAAATAGAAGACATGGATTGTAGCAATTTCCTGTTGTCCATATTCACTGATGCAATTGTGCATGGTTAAAATGTAGTGTGTCTGCTCTGGAAAATCACATCTAAAATACACAAGCTGTTCATTTCAAGCACGCAAAATAGTCAAGACACTACAGCAAAACATCAGAAATACTGACTGATGAAAAAGGAAAAGCTAGAGGCCGAATGTTTGACAGAAACTTCACATCATGAACATCGGAAAGTTTGAAACACCCTTACAATCCGGTGTCTACAGCTGGCAAAGCATCATCATCCAACATAAACAGCAAGCATTACATCATTTAAGAGTAAATCACAGACAATGCGTGGACGCAACGATCGACATCAACGTCAGATTTGAGCAGGGTAGAGTTGGGGGAATCCCAGTGAAAGTGCGCATCTGTCTGGGGGACGGGGAGAGGTTTACATTAAGAGCTTACGTCTCAAATTCATTTCCAGAGACCCAGCGGTCCCTCAATTCCCTGAAAGTTGCACTCGTTTGCACATTATTTCATCAGTTTGTTTCTCAGCCATCTGGAGTGAATCCAGAATCTGCCTGCGCTCAGCCATTAGACCCTAATCAAGCAGACCCGCGTCCCAAAGTCACGCCTAAACGTCTCAGTGACTTATGGACTCTCAATTAGGTTATTTAAACACAACCTGATTGCTTAATCTAGCGGTCTAATAAACTGTATATTGTTGGCTTTTTGACTAAATACTTTTGATCCTCTTTTGCAAGTCGCGTTGGATAAAAACGTCATGTTTAGGTCCAATCAGACAACAAATGCAGAAAAATATAAGGCCTACTGAAAAAGTTGCTGAGAATTTCAGCCCGGGATCCCAGCGGCAGGAAACTAGGCCCCTCTCTCACCCAAAACCACAGAAATGCTTCATGCACAGTCTCTCTGATTCACATTCCCTCACTCTGCCCTGGTCAGACTCAGACCTAAACCATGACGTCTCCTCATGAGTAAGTGTAATGTTTGCTAAAAGCAGAGGAGGACCAATTTGGAGTCTCTTGGGACGTGGTGGTCTCTATATGTTTGTGTCCATGCGAAAATAGAAACCAAAATAATAAAAATGTTGTTTTGCCCCACACAAAAGAGGATTTGTATAATATAAACTATACAAATGGCTAAATTAAATCTCTTCTCATGACATCTGCTCTCTACAGGAATGGGTCATTCCATGTCAAATCAACCAAATTTCAGATTTTTTTTTATTTTGATCATATTTTTTCTGAATAAAGACAAACATAAATAGTGATGAAAGCCAAAATATTAAATGTCACTGGTGTATATTGCCTGAGAAATCCACTGTTTTGTAGAGGAGGATCAAAATGAGATTTGGAGCCAAATTACAGGGGGGTAAAAAATAACTTTAAAAGAAAGGCAGAATTATTATTTTGGTTTTACTCAGAGATTGGTAGATCTATTAGTGAAATCTGTTGACTTTATCAATCTTTGTTGCATTATATCCCAACGGTGACCGTTCAAAAATGGGGAAAAAAGCACTTCTTGTGTTTTTGCCCCAAGTTTGCATGCCTGTAACTCAAGAAGTATTAAAGATATCTCAATATCCTTTTAGATTCTGGTTCTTAACAAACTTTTCTCTTGGTATCTTCATTTTAAAGGCCCTCGATGGTTCAATCCCAGAGATATTGGGGTCTCAATGTGGCTCCGTGAGTAAACTGGTAAAGTTCAGTGGTAGAAACTTATATTCTATGCAATTGTGTTGATAAAATAATTTTCAACATTATTTGTTGTTCAGACAGTCCTCATTAAAAGAAAAAAATTATCAGCTGTATGAAAAGTGACCCACATCTGGTTTTCGACCACAGAAAATGTGTACAATTGACCAATTTACTCACGGAGCCGCATTAAGATCTCCATATCTCTGGGATTGAACCATCGAGGGCCTTTAATAATGAAGATACCAAGAGAAACGTTTTTTAAGAACCAGAATCTAAAAGGATATTGAGATATCTTTAATACTTCTTGAGTTACAGGCATGCAAACTTGGGGCAAAAACACAAGAAGTGCTTTTTTCCCATTTTTGAACGGTCACCGTTGGGATATAATGCAACACAGATTGATAAAGTCAACAGATTTCACTAATAGATCTACCAATCTCTGTAATTTGGCTCCAAATCTCAGGTGAAAATTTGAGATAATTGTTAATGGGGTCTTTGTTTAAGGAGACAAATCTCAAATTGTATCTTTATCCTGGACAACGAGATTAAATGGAGAGCAAATTATGAAAATATATAGTCACACGAATCATATCTAAATGTGAATTTTGGAACGATCGTTAAGCAATTGTGTTGTTTCAAGCATTTTCCTGTTGAGAAATATTTAACTTTCTATTAAAACTGGATTTTAATAATCATGTTTCTGTTTTATGTCAAATTAGACAACGAATACAGACCAAACATAAGGTTTACTGATTCAATTCCAGACAGTAAACTGATTCCCCATCCATTTCCGACACAAAGCGTGGCGAGACGCGACAACTGTGTCCGGTGTAGACACGGCGTAAGTCACTGCTCAGACTTATGGATCGTGTGTGAAAGTGTGATGCAGTTCTGTTTTCCCAGCTTTTTAGAGGTTTCTAATCCTGGAGATGCCCAGTGACATCACCCCGGTCCGGAGTCTGCCCATATGTCCCCGCACACACACACACTTCCGCTCTCCAGCTCCATTGGCTGACTGCGTCGCACCCTACCGATGCTGAAGAGGTTAAATCTCCTGGCAGAGACCTGGGCAGCGAGCCTGGATCTCCCCCGCTCTCTCTCCCTCTGTTGTATTTCTGAGACTGGGCCACCACGTCATGTGATCAGGAAGCGTGGCTCCTGTCCATTTCCCCTGCTGGCTAAAGGGGAACATTGTTACCGAGTGGGCGGCGCTGGGCCGCTCTTACACGCTGGGTTAAAAATAACCAGCATATTTAAGGCTGAGGAGGAATCCCTTCGAACTCAGAGGCGGCGCAGACTGCCTCGCGACAGGAGCTCTCGCTCGCTCACCCTCCTTCCTAAAACTCCTCTTTATTTGGCAGACTGGATGGGGTTGATGCATCTGTCCCATCCACACTCAGAGGAATCTGTATCAGCGCATTTAACAAGGACATGGCGTTTAGCCCATCCTTCCTCTTGTAATCCTGAGGATGGACAGAAAATAGGATTCTGGACATGCAACTAAAGCATTTTGTTGACTTTTCAAAATAAAAAATTCCTCTTTCTGTACATATAAAAGGAAAACCATTTTGTTTCCCAGTCAGCCTCAAGCACTTATAAATTAATCTCCTTAAACACGGTTTCTCTCGTTGCCTTTCTTTTAATCTACCATCTCTATTCCTCAAAATATTCCTATGTAGAGTTTGATGGCTTCTGAGGAATCAAGAACGATAACAACAACGATAACTGTGTTATCATCCACACCAGCGCACGACTGGTGCAGTTTCATCGTCTGTCACTTTAACGTTGGATGAATTCGGATTTGCTGTCAAAGTTTTTATCGTTCATGAGCTCGAAATAAACCGTGCTTTGGTGTGGCTATTCCTTTACATTTAGAACGATTTTACAACTATATCTTTATAGTGTTGGGGTAATGCATTACAAGTAACTCGAGTTAAGTAATCAGATTACTTTTATAAGTAACTAGTAAAGTAACGCATTACTTTTAAATTTACAACAAAAGATCAGAGTTACTTTTTTCTTTCTCATGTATTGACTGACAGCTCTTGTTGAGAGAAATGTGTGAGCAAGTGTGATTGTGTGCACTGTGTAAACACGATGGGTATTGTAGTTCTAGACTAAATCCTAACCCTAACTTGCACAAAAAAAGATTCAGTATTCCTCAAAATAAATAAAATCGGTGAAATGCAAAAACAGAATACTACGCAAACCAGGGCCGTAACCATTGAGGGGGACAATTCTCCCCGCCGAATAATTAGAAATGGCCAAATTGTCCCCCCCAATATTTGATATTGTAGATGCTGTACTCATCACACCGCTCTGTTCGTTGCCTGAGCGGTCTAACAGCGCTCGTCAGATTGAGTGAGATGGCCAATCAAATCAAAGTAGGCGGGGCTTACTATTAGTGCAGATTCCAACGCGATGCTTTAGCTATAGCAGTGAAAGAGTGCGTCATAAGATGCAAGTAGCTAAACATTTAATATTTGACAACTTTTTTACGATAAAAGCGTTCAGCGACCAACAGTAATATCGAGTGATGCAAACTACTTGAAATTTTTTAATGAAATTTCACCATTTTGAATTGAAAATATGACATTATTTATGTAAATCATAACTGAATTTGACGTGACAAGAAACGTTTTGCATTTTTACATATGAGGCAGACGAAAATAAGAGTGAATGTTTGCATATTTTAAAAAATATATTATTTGCAAATATTTTACTTCATAACTACAATAGAACTCGAACTTTTACCCTTCTTACTTCATTTTCTTTATTTCCTTGAATCCCTTTTATAATTGAATTACTTTAAATAAACCAATTAGACCAATACCCCCCCTCCCCCCCTCCCCCACGCAAAAAAACAAAAACAAAACTTTGGTCCCCCCCCAATGTCTAAAGCCTCGAGCGCTTATCGCCAGCGTTTTTCGACACGTCTTTGTGTTCATACACTCAAAAAAAAAATTATTTTATGATGCTGTTCACTTTATTTAAGCAATTCATCTTGATTTAACATCATTATATCAGGTTTCTGGTTATTGCTTCGTGTTATATTGACTTAAAATCGTTACTCTTTGACATAACTTGATGTTTTTATTTTGAAATAACGTTTCAATCAAGTAACCCAATCAAACAGGACTTTCACTTCCCATCATGCTTTGCAAACGTTCTAAATTCAGAGAGTAAATGTTTAAGTAAAGTGCTATTTTATGCATTTTTAACAAGATGAGAAAATGGAGAGACTTTTTAATGTTGAATGTTCTGTTATGTTGGTATTGAAAAGTTTGTGTTATGTTAGTGTTACCATTGTGGTGAAGTGTAGAGCATGTGCTTGGGCTGAGGACCTGCTAATAACAATTAAAGGTGTTTTAATAATGAAAAAACAACTACTTTGGGCACGCCACGGATGTAACAAAACCATCTTCTGGCTAGCCAATAAGATTTTGTGAAAGGTTTTCTTGTTAGATATCATTTGTAATTAAACTGGATTACTTGTTTTGGTTTTTGTTTGATATTCATTTTAGAATAATTAGTTTTGGACAAAATTAAGAATGTTAACCTGATTCAACTAAATGGCACTGAATTAACCTTACGTATAAAACTTAAGTTTACTGAAATAAACAATGTTAATTAAATTCAACATAATCCAGTTACGTGGAACCTGTTGACATAAAAAAATTAAGTAAATCCAACGTATCGTTTTTTTGAGTGTACCCAAGCCATTTTCCCTGGCGATACGCCGAGTAAACATGCAAATTCACTCCCAGACAGTAGATGGCGCTTTTGATTTGATAGCAGATGGAAACTCATCATCGAATCCTATTTGATCTGCAATTCCTCCCCATAACAGCTCCCTCTTATGGAGATTTGTGCAGTCGCGGAGGCGTTTGTCCTACAGTTCTGTGTGTTCAGACTCCAGCAGCTCTACATTCATCTTGCCTCGTTGCCTCTTCTTCTTTGTGTCAATAGCCAACAATACATCGTATGGGCCAAAATTATCATTAGGATATGAAGTAAAGATTCCATGAATATATTTAGTAAATTTCCTACTGTAAATATATCAAAAAGGACTTAATTCGGACAACTTTAAAGGCGATTTTTTGCACATTTAGATTCCAGATTTTCAATAGTTGTATCTTGGCCAAATATTGTCCTATCCTAACATCAACGGAAAGGTTATTTATTCAGCTTTCAGATGATATATAAATCTCAATAAAAAAAAAATTGACCCTTATGACTGGGTTTGTGGTCCAGGGTCACAAACCTTGAACTGGCTGCTGCCACAGAGACGCTTTACAATCCCATCAGCAGATAAAACACACACACACACACACACGAGACAGAGCAACTGCCAACGTCAGATGTGTAGAATCAAAACAGATGAATGAAGAGTTTAGACGTTTGAGGAAAAACTCAAGAGTTACTAAACGTCACCTGGAGCAATAAAATGCAGATTCTTTTCAGGATTGATCCAGACTGAACAAACATATTTTGCTCTGGTAGCAGCTGTTCATTCATTAATGATCATTTAACACATTCACTACCGATAATACCTCACACAGGCAGTATCGTGAAAATGAATCTTCCTCCAACAGCACTCCACCATATGCAAATGAGGGGAAAATCACCTGTTTATTTAAATATCTCATTTGCATCCTGATTCCTGGATATCTGTCAAGATTTTCCCACAGGTAGAAGACTATCAGGTTTTATCTTACAGAAAACAATTACAACTTTAAATCATGTCATCACTTTAGAAGGTTAACCCACTACGCCAAGGAAATGAGAGAAAACCTCTCAAACTTATAGTGCTCCAAACTGTGACATTTGCATAAAAGTTCATAAAAGCCCTTTCATAATAACCACAGCTCATCGTGTTCATTCTTGCAGTGCCATTTGATTTAATCACCTTTAAATGTTGTGCTTTTCACAAAAGCAGTATTTTCACATTTCGAAATGAAGAAAGCTTATCTTTGCAAAGGGTAAATAAACATCAGACATTGGCACTAGATAAAACACACGTCAAACGTCTCGCCTCTCTTTCCTAAAGCGGTTATTCAGTCATAAAATCGCTTTCAAAGAGCAGGGCAACTCAATCCTGAATGATCCATAAGTGCAATATCAAGATTTCTCTACACTAGCTGCATTAGACATGAAATATAGTTAGTGTAGTGAGGCGTTTGAGTGTGAGAATGTGTGTGTGCGTGTAAAAGGGGCTGCTTTGAGTGTGTTCTGTGGCTAAACGACGGCCTGCTGTTGACAGAGCCAAACGAACAAGATCCTGATGTAACAGGATGGTCTCGGCGCTCGTGTTTGCTCTCCATACAAAGACGATTGTAGACACGGCAGAGCCAAATCCTCCGACACAGAAACGAGTTTATGAAGAAACCTAATAGCTTATTTATGATATTAATGCTTCTTGATTCAGATTATCCAAGAAACATCACAGATGTGCTAGTGGAACGACAGAAACACAAATATTCCCATTCAATAAAACATCAGAGATGTCGATGCGAGAGGGAGGGGTGTTATTTTGATTGGTGCACACATAAAGCATTTATAATAAATACTGCCATATTCCATAAAATATAAGAATTTTAATCCCTTGGTGAGTTTCTGAACAACCTCATAATCAGGTGATGAATGAATTAAAGGCACAATATGTAATTTTTCGTCTCTTATTTAACACAAAGGCGTGTCTTGACTCTTGATTGGGCGGAGCTTTTATTCTGTCAGACGAGCGCTTCCGCTTCTTCCGCTCGTGTGTGTGTGTGTGTGGTAACGCAGCGCTGTTTTATCATATCACACACATCTGAGTGTGTTAAAGTGATGTTATAATGCTACTCTGTGCGTTCGCTCGGCGCTACTATGAGACGCTTGTTCACACTGCAGTGAGCGAGATCATATCAGGCATGGTAAAACATGGTACTCGCGGTAAATCAAGAACACCAGATCTAAACAATAAGACTAACTGTGTTGAGCTGGAGAACAATCAGTGCGTTTACATGCGTCCTCATAATGCGATTTTGTCAATATTGCGATTAAACTTTACCTCATGTAAACACAATAATTCAATTAAAATAATGCGATTAAGCTCATAATCGCAGTAAGCATAATCACATTAACAAACGTGGCGTACGCCGATTTTAATCGCATTAAAAAGGCATGTAAACGCCTTAATCGCAATATAGCCGCTCTGACCAAAGTGCGAGTGTGCGCGGACGTAAACGGATGCCGTGCGTTGTTCACACAACTTCATGAATGAACTCTGTGACATTATTCTGAGGTTTTCTCTTCTCCGAATCACTAAACTCTGTCAGCACAACTCGCTGCGCAGTCTCTGCTCCGTGTCTTGATCCAGACGGCGAGGCGAGCGCGACGACATTGCGATGTTCATCATGGCGCCGAATAATATCCAGTACGTCCATAAAAATGTATTTTGAATTTGATGTGAGTAGATTAAAACAGCCGGTAACATGCATAATGTATGCCTATCTGAGTGTGGTAAAACTTATTAGCGAATAATCAGAATAATACAAAATGCACGAGTGAGGAGTTCTGCTCGTGTCGTGTAAACGTCTTAAGAGCTTACTCGGATTATTAGAAATATTTGCATTATTGGTGCACATGTAAACATAGTCAACGATTCGTTTTCTGTCCATGAATGATCCAAACAGTTGCTCACCTGTCTAATAAAACACATCAGATATTAAAGCGGCTTTGGTGTTTCCATGGTTACTACAAAATAAAACCGGAGGGTAACGCGGGGATGATGTCACTGATAGGCGACGCACGCACACGGTCCGTGTCCTGGATAAAATCGCTGATCTCTCTTGATTTAAACATTCTTGGAAACATTTGGGATAATGCACAAGTCAACACATAACGCTGTTCTAGTGTTTTTTGTTGTTGTTGATATTTCAGTCCAAAAATCTTACATATTGTGCCTTTAATGAATGAGGGGTACGGCATTTCATCACAAAAGAAATCCTACACATTTCTTGCTGCCATTGTCGGTATAAAAAAAATGATTAGCGTTAATTACAGACACACCTCATGGGAGCAGTTTGCGGTGTGTGTGTGAACACCGTGTTCAAACTGATCACGCACGCACACACAGGTGTCATTGAAAACACACGCACGGGGAGTCTTCTACACAATAAACACAACTAACTTCTTTTTTTGTGCGCTACTTTGTGTTTGATTATAGCAAATTGTGACTTTTCACCAGTGATTCTTACTTTAGTCCCGGTTGCTAACAAGCACATGTTTGTGTGGATACAAAATATCGGCCCGGTGCCAGATTTTTTTCCTCCTCGATGACGTCACAGCATGTTTTTTTTTCTTTTTTTTTTTTTTTGCGGTTGCCGCGCAACGAGAGGCGTGTCCGGGGTTTAAGAGCTAGGCGAGGAAAGCCCTGCGTGCATCTGACGAATCACTCGAGTCCAGACAGCGGAGAGCTCGCGCGTCCCGAATGGCACTGAGAGGGAGATAGGGAATCCCCGACGAAACGAAACCGAGCCGGTTCGCGAACGACCCATGAGCATGGCGCGGAGACGCGTTTGATGCGCGATTTGGACGGGACTGTCAGTGTTTAAACACTTACTTTCTTCAAAGGATTTCATTTTGGACTGGACGCGCCTGGAAGTGTTTTCCACTCATGAGGTGCGTTTTGCACTTGGAGGCTCCAATACTTTTTCTTCTGGCTTTTATGTCATGTTTAGGAGCGATAGTTTCCCCAGACCCGCGTGACTAGGATTATTTTTTACATTTTTTCAATTGCAGGCAGCCACCAAGTGAGTTTGACAGTATGGCACTGAGCGGCACGCTTTTGCCCTCTATTTCCACCTTTGCGAGCGGCGCTGATGTGAAGCACACGGCCATTATGAGACCTGGAACTGCCAGTTTGGTGAGTATCAAACAGGTGATGGTCAGCGATTAGTTCACGCGCACATTCGCACGCTGGTGAGATTATGTCATCGGCTCAGTTATTTCTCGAGCAGCGCTGCCGCGGCAGGGGCGTGAACCGTCGCGAGCGCTTCACAACATTCTGTACCATGCACTGATTATTTATCTTCCACCTCAGGTTTGATTCCTTTAGTAGGAAGCATACTGATGCATTAAAGAGGCTTTTAATAATCCATAACATCGGATTAAAATCAACGCGTCAGTCTGGTAGTTTGGCGATTATTTAGCGTGCAAGAATAAACGTCCTTTATGCAATTTGAAGATTACGTCTTTATGATCTATAATGCACTGATTATTTATCTTCCACCTCAGGTTGGATTCTCTTAGTTGGAAACATAATGCATGAAAGAGTCTTTTAATCATCCATAACATCAGATTAAAATCAACATGTCAGTCTGATAGTTTGGCGGTTATTTACACTCTAAAAAACACTGTTAAAAACAACCCAATAATATAGTTTTTAGTACATATTGTCAACATTTAAGGTCGTTTAACAAATATTAGAAGTAAAAATTAAAGATTTAGAAGTAATTCAAGTGTAATCGTCCAGTCTCTGTTGTCCCCTTTCCACTGTACCGGCGCTGGATCTCGTGCCGGAGCTTGTGTCGTGTCAAGCGGGGGAACTTCTAACTTTAGACCGCTCCCCTGCGTTTCTCTCGTAGCCGAAGTATGTGGCTTATGCCATAACCTGTCCGTAAACAACCAGTGTACAGTTCTGAGGAAATATTTTAACATCATAAGTAGTTACATTCTGTATCTTTTTGAATAAAATCATAACATTTTATATAAGGCATCCAGCGTTTCCATCACGTGAAAAGCTCGTTTAGGCGACTCACGTCGCGCCCCTGTATGTTGCTTAGCATAAAATTAAATGATATACAGCACAATAACGAATTTATAGATAAAATAAAATGTACACAAATCTGTATTTTAACGAAGACATGCATCAATTTGACGGAGCGGCACTGCTCTCTCCTTAGGAGCTCGCAAAAAGCCCGCAATAAATAACTCAACCCCTGGGTTGTTACATCTGACCCAGGATCTGGGTAACACAAAAACTACCCAAACACTGTGTTGTTACGTCTGACCCAGGAGCTGGGTAACACAAAAACTACTCAAACACTGGGTTGTTACGTCTGACCCAGGAGCTGGGTAACACAAAAACTACCCAAACACTGAAATAACCCAAAAAATGACCCAAAAGGCTCAACCCAGGATTTGGGTAGGAAAAATATCCAGATTTTTTAGAGAATAGCATGCAAGAATAAACGTTTGATAACTATGTCTTTGAGACTTACCTTGTCTTATTCCCTCTTTCTGCATGTCTCTCTGTGTTTGGAATAAGAGATGGAAGGAGGAGATGTCTCAACTGAAACGCCCCTGCATGTCTACAGGTGGGACTTGCACTGACCTGGACGTCCCCTCCGTAATGACCAAGAGGGAGCCGGAAGAGCTGGACCTGTTGGACTATGATTTTATTCTGTCGAACAGCATGTTGCAACAGCAGCAGCAACAGCAGCAGCAACAGCAGGAGGCCATGGCCAGCACCTCCAGGACTCTTCCACCGTCCCCTACATCTTACTCCTATCAGATGCCCTCTCCTCAGGGCCAGGAGGCCAGCATGTTGTACAACATCCCGGACATCAGCGACGTATCTCCCTCTGGAGGTTTTGTTGCGGAGCTGATGAGGCCGGAGCTGGATCCTGCCTATCTTCAGCCCACAAGCCTCCACGGGAAATTTGTGGTGAAGACTACCAGGGACATGACTGATTATAGCCAAGGGCTTAGCATTAGTAAGGGCAGCTCAATGCCGGACCTTCCATTTGTATGTCCTAGGATAAAGCAGGAATGCCCTAGCACCTGCACCATCACCTGCCCAATGGATATTCACTTAGAAGTGAACTCACGGCCAGGAGTCAGTCAGAGACCCCTGCTGGACCCTCACGGTTTCAGCACAGGCCGTTTGGGGCCCAGCCACTCTTCCACATCATCTCTCTCTCCGGACGAGCATCCTCAAGCTCAGGTGCTGGGGGCCGCTTCATTGGGATATCACCCCTCGCCGGCCTATTCCAGCTTTCCGCAGACTCCCTCCCAGTCGCTGCAATACCAAGGTCAGTCACAACTCGAACAGAGCTGGTATTCTTTAGTCATTTTAACTTGATGACTTTGAGTTTAGCCTTACTTTTTCCTACCTCCATATTTCAGCTCGTACACACCTGTCTGTAATTATTAAAGGGATAGTTCACCCAAAATGAACCCCATGATTTACTCCCCCTCAAGTCATCCTAGGTGTGTATGACATTCTTCTTTCAGATGAATACAATCGGAGTTATATAAAAAAATATCCTGGCTAATCCAAACTTTATAACGGCAGGCCAAAATTTGAAGCCCGAAAAAAGTGTATCCATCCATGATAAAAGTGCTTCACACAGCTCCAGGGGTTAATAAAGGCCTTCTGAAGCTTTAAGCTTCAAATTTTGGGCTGCCATTATAAAGCTTGGATTAACCAGGATATTTATTAATATAACTCCGGTATAAGTCATATACACCTAGGATGACTTGAGTGGGAGTAAATCATGGGGTCATTTTCATTGTTGGGTGAACTATCCCTTTAAGTGCTCCTGAAGATCTTAATTAGCTAGTTCAAGTGTGTTAGATTGGGGAACAGGATGTGCTACAAGGTCTATGTTGACACTAACGCTGGACTCTTTACTCTTTGGCAGAGCTGATTTCTCCAGCCGAGTGTTTGCCTGAAGAGTCCAAGCCCAAGCGGGGTCGACGTTCCTGGCCAAGGAAGCGGATTGCGACGCACACGTGCGACTACGCCGGCTGCGGCAAGACGTACACCAAGAGCTCGCATCTCAAAGCCCACCACAGGACTCACACAGGTATGCGTTACGTTTGCCAATGCTGTAATCCCCTGCTAACATGCCCTAACGCACGACTAAAGACGAGAGTTCAGTTGGCAGGTGGTTCGATTGCTATTCAAACAGCAGGTTGGTCCCTGTTGAAATAAAACCACAAGCCAGTCCGACTTCCTCTTCTATTCAATAGACGAAAGGATGAGCCTCTCTCTAACGTGACCAAAGCGAGTTTGATTGTTCTCGTTATGACCTCAGGGTGAAACGCTAACTGTTGCGTGTGTTTGTGTGTTTAGGAGAAAAGCCGTACCACTGTGACTGGGAGGGATGTGGCTGGAAATTCGCTCGTTCGGACGAGCTCACGAGGCATTACAGGAAGCACACGGGACATCGGCCGTTTCAGTGCCAAAAATGCGACAGAGCCTTCTCTCGGTCCGACCACCTTGCACTGCACATGAAACGGCATCTATAACCAAAAAAACTGGAAGACCCCCCCCCCCAAAAAAGTGAAGAGACTAGTGAACCACGTGTTGCCTTTGAACAAGAGTCAACGAAACTCCATGACAAGCTGTGTCGTCCACAGCATCAGGGTTGGGACTTTTCTCTTATTCTTTGTGTATGTCTTGTTGTTTTTTTCCCCTTTTTGTCGTTGTCTTCCAACATGCTGGTGATTTTTTTCCGTTTCCTGCACACTGGGACAGTACTGGAACGTGCATCTACTTACCGACAAAACTTGGAGATGCCAAGTGCCAAAGTAAAGACTGGAAGTATATGAATATCAGGGAAACATTATAGATTATATGTATTAAAGAGGCCTTTAATTGACCTGCATTCCATCACTCAATCCTCAAACACTGATCCGTCTTATTGTCGCTCTCTCTTAAGCCATTAATTTCAGGTACAGAATAATTTATAAGTGTGTTACAAGATGGTGCTGAGTATAGCCAGGTGTATTCAGTAAGGTACCAAAGATAAATTTAATTGAAGTCTGTGAGTCTTCGGGGCGAACGCATGACCTCTCCTTGGTGATGGCAATCTAAACTGCACTGTGGTTGCGAGGTGCAATAATTTTGAGATGTAAGACATGCATATTTTTATATAAGAAACAAACAAAAAAAATAACTGAACAAAGTTGTTTTTGTTTATAGTCAGATTCGTGTAATATAATCTTACGTTTTGTACATTTGTAAATATTTTTCATTAAGGTTTTTTGTATTTTATGTATGAATGCAATCCAATAATAAACGAAAAATAAAAGGTATGCAAGTTGATTTTTCTATTCGGTGAATAATGTGTGATCAGCGTTTGCAACAAGTCTGAACGTTTGCATGGATTAAGCTGCATTCAGACGTGATCAGGTTTTTCTGCCCGTCTTAAGTTGCTAATTGTCCGTTTAGCAGACTTTCTCATTCATTTCTCTACAAAATTGGTCTTATCTTTGCTTTTGTTACATGCATTAAGTGACCTGCCTTTGTGAATCAGCATTTTTAAATAAATACTGTCCAATTACAAAATATATATGGTATATCATGGTATGAAGCCTATAATGCTCTCCTAATTTTAACAACTCAATGTTTTGAATATCATAATATTTTTATAATCTGTTAATGATTAACAAATGCATGCACAAGTTCCCTTCTAGTCAACTAAACATGCATAACTCAATGAAACTATAGGAATAACCGTACATGTACAGACTGAACCCCACTGTCCTCACCTGCCAGACGACATAATCAGTGCGTCAAAGAGAAGTGTGTCCATGTGCAGTGGATATCAGTCAAAACTATATTTTATTGCCGTGCTTTCGGATTTTTAAAGGCAAATGTTCTTGTTAACTCTCACTAATTTGTTGATGTGCTGTTTTTATGACTTTTGATTTTAGAGCCAGTCAACACCTACTTTTCACATTAACATGCGAGAGGAAAGTAATGAAATAGTGCTTTGATTATTAATGTTTAGTTTATGAGCACATGTGTGCACAGGTATTAAACACACTTAAAACATGCTGGAATTTACTGCATTAAGAAATTTGCCATGATGTTGTTGTTTTAAACTCACTGAACATTTTAATATTTTCCTAGCTATGCTATATTTTTGATCTGAACGCCGATAAAGTAGATAAAATGAGTGGTTTTAAACACTGAATATATTCATAAGCTTGTTTCCAGCCGTGGTCAACAGCGCCCACTGGAGGACAAACAAAGCCAGTTTCACGTTAAAGGGCCAGTTCATCCCAAAATAATAATTCTGTCATCATTTACTCGCTCCTTCTAAACCTGTACGAGTTTCTTCCTCCTGTGCAACTTACAATATAGATATTTTTAAAGAAAAAGTAATACTATGGTCAATAGTGATCAGAAACTGCATTCTTCAAAAATATCTTAATTTCCACGGAAGAAAGAAACTCATACAGGTTTAGAACAACTCACAATGCTTCGGTAAATCGTAATTATGACACAAAAAAGTCGTGATTAATACATTAATAGTAAAAACAAATATGACTTAGTATGGCATCATTTGAACTTTTTGTCATAATTAAGATTTCCAAAGCATTTTTTTGTCTTTAATTAACTTCTGTGAGACAAAGATGGTCATTATTCTCCTGGACATGTGGTTCAGCTGAGGCGCAATTCAGTGATTTTGATGTTTAAACAAAATGTAGGCTATAATTTTGGAAAATGAAAGGGCATTTTACCAAAGCACACCTGAAATAAATCAAATAAAATTGGAAAGGCGTTTCAATTCCAATGTGAGGTAAATGTTTGGGAGACATCAAGAACTTCGTCTAACTGACAAAATATCTCTTAATTATGTTCTACTATAGCTCTCTATAGTATATGTTATCGGAATATTTAAACAAACACATCGTATTTTTGTTACTTACCTGTATGTAACGTCCATCTTGTCGTTATTTATCTCACCTTTGTAAAAGGTTCGTTATAATTATACTATTTTGACGTCAGACGTTCGCGCCATTCCTGTCAGAGACCCAAACGCGCGCGCTTTTCTGTTCACGTGCTGTTTTTGCGACACGATTTCACATACAATTACTAAATATATTGTTAAATAATTGTTGTATTATTACTGTACAATACTGCAAACCTCCCTTTATTTACTCTGGTATATTATATTTAAACAACACATCGTATTTTTGTTACTTACCTGTATGTAACGTCCATCTTATCGTTATTTATCTCGCCTTTGTAAAAGCTTCTTATTATAATTATACTAATATTTTTAAGTTAAAGGTCAGACGTTCGCGCCATTCCCGTCAGAGACCCAAACGCGCGCGCTTTTCTGTTCACGTGTTTCAGTCAGACGTTTGCGACACGATTTTACATACAATTACTAAATACATTATTTAAAAAAAAATCACTTGTATTATTACTGTAAAATATTGCAAACTCCCCACCCTTAAAAACACCTAAAAAAAGAGGTACCACCAGTTATTTTAGTAAAAATATACATTGACAAATCCAAATGTTAATTTCTATCCCCATTTCTACTCAACTTTCTTCTGATTAGGGTCCATTTGATGTTTAAGACATTACATGCCTAGTTATGGGTGTGTATACAGCTTTCTGTTTCTTATTTCTGCAATAAAATACAATTGACCACCAAAACAAAATATCAAAAATGGGTAATCTGTATTTACGTTGAAAACGTTTATTTCCCTGTAAAAATGACAGTAGAGTGATATTAACGTCAAAACTGTCAAGCGATGGAAGTCATACACATGCTTTAATGGTTCTTAATGTATATGAAAAGCCTGCATTTGTCAGTATTACTCAAAACATCCACAGCCGATATCCTTTACTGGTACTTAAAGAGAGGAACCAATCTTATATAACTCATCCTTTGCTTATTTAAAAATCGTTACTGCCATTTAAAACTGCAGTTTAAGTATTTTGGATTCCTATTAATGGCCAACTTGAATGAAAGAAAGAAGAAACAGAAGAAAAAAAACATCCTGAACAATGATCATGTGATTAAACCAAACGTCCCGATCAATCCTGATTCCTAATTCAAGGAAAACAAATTCCACAAGCCCCTTGAACCTGCTAACATGTCCTAACAATGGAGAAGAAAACGCTTTTTATTGGTCATAAAAAAGAACAAATGAAAAACAAACAGGTATCACACAGGCAAATGTTAGATGAAGCAAAGAGGCTTTTACTGATTTCTGCCACTGGAGACCAACAATCTCCAGATGGACGTGCTCATGTCATCCAGTGTGTAAAATTTAGACAGAATAGGACAGCCTGTGAGTGTATGTGTGTGTGTGAGAGAGAGTGAATGAGTGTATTTGTATAGATTTTCTTCTCCAAAATGATCATTCAAAAAGAAAAACACAAAAAAACATAAGAGGGGGGGAATGATCAGGGTGCCACTCCTCCTCTAATCATCATCAAAGTTCTGTTGTAAAAGGAAGTTTGCAGCCAAATTTTCATTCTTCTCACAAGCAAAGTAGGCCTGTATAACGAGTCCTTCTGGGAATCCAAGGGCTTTTAGCTGAGGAAAAAACACAGAGGAAACATGGAAGGGTTAGATAAGACCACAGATATGTCCGTTTGGGGAAAAGACTTGCGCACCTTTGATCGTTTGCCAGCACAGATCCTCCATCTGTATCTCTCTCTCTTAATTAAAGGGCCTCGGCGTAATTAGTTAAACTTAAAATTCAGACTTTATGGCTTTAGCAAGTACCTTAAGTCTCAGGCAGAGAACAAAGTGTGAAAAAACAGAGAAGAAGCACTGATACAAACTGATACGTGATGATCAACAGCTTGTTGAGAACAATCATTTGTGCAAGTTCTCCCACTTAAAAAGATGAGAGAGGCCTGTAATTTTCATAGGTACACTTCAACAGAGACAGAATGAGAAAAAAAAATCCACAAAATCACATTGTCTGATTTTTACTGATAAGTATTTGGTCAATAACAAAAGTTCATCTCAATACTTTGTTATATACCCTTTGTTGGCAATGACAGAGGTCAAACGTTTTCTGTAAGTCTCCACAAGGTTTTTACACACTGTTGCTGGTAGTTTGGCCCATTCCTCCATGCAGATCTCCTCTAGAGCAGTGATGTTTTGGAGCTGTCGCTGGGCAACACGGATTTTCAACTGCCTCCAAAGATTTTCTATGGGGTTGAGATCTGGAGACTGGCTAGGCCACTCCAGGACCTTGAAATGCTTCTTACGAAGCCACTCCTTCGTTGCCCGGGCGGTGTGTTTGGGATCATTGTCATGCTGAAAGACCCAGCCACGTTTCATCTTCAATGCCCTTGCTGATGGAAGGAGGTTTTTACTCAAAATCTCACGATACATGGCCCCATTCATTCTTTCCTTTACACGGATCAGTCGTCCTGGTCCCTTTGCAGAAAAACAGCCCCAAAGCATGATGTTTCCACCCCAATGCTTCACAGTAGGTATGGTGTTCTTTGGATGCAACTCGGCATTCTTTTTCCTCCAAACACGACAAGTTGAGTTTTTACCAAAAAGTTCTATTTTGGTTTCATCTGACCATATGCCATTCTCCCAGTTCTCTTCTGGATCATCCAAATGCTCTCTAGCAAACTTCAGACGGGCCCGGACATGTGCTGGCTTAAGCAGGGGGACATGTCTGGCACTGCAGGATTTGAGTCCCTGGCGGCGTAGTGTGTTACTGATGGTAGCCTTTGTTACTTTGGTCCCAGCTCTCTGCAGGTCATTCACTAGGTCCCCCCGTGTGGTTCTGGGATTTTTGCTCACTGTTCTTGTGATCATTTTCACCCCAAGAGGTGAGATCTTGCGTGGAGCCCCAGATTGAGGGAGAGTATCAGTGGTCTTGTATGTCTTCCATTTTCTAATAATTGCTCCCACAGTTGATTTCTTCACACCAAGCTGCTTACCTATTGCAGATTCAGTCTTCCCAGCCTGGTGCAGGTCTACAATTTTGTTTCTGGTGTCCTTTGACAGCTCTTTGGTCTTGGCCATAGTGGAGTTTGGAGTCTGACTGTTTGAGGTTGTGGACAGGTGTCTTTTATACTGATAACGAGTTCAAACAGGTGCCATTAATGCAGGTAACGAGTGGAGGACAGAGGAGCCTCTTAAAGAAGAAGTTACAGGTCTGTGAGAGCCAGAAATCTTGCTTTTTTGTAGGTGACCAAATACTTATTTTCCACCATAATTTGCAAATAAATTCTTTAAAAATCAGACTGTGTCTCTCATAGTTGAAGTGTACCTATGATGAAAATTACAGGCCTCTCTCATCTTTTTAAGTGGGAGAACTTGCACAATTGGTGGCTGACTAAATACTTTTTTGCCCCACTGTATGAATAGGATTTCAAACCACACATGAAACAAATTTCATGCAATTTATGACTGGTTTCCAATCAGATATGTACAAAAATCAGATTCGGACTGACACTTTGAACAAGGCTTAAAAAGTCCCATATGATCTTGTTTTTCTGGCTATTATTAGTATTTTAGTGAGACAAACTGTATTTTAAACGGCATTTAATTCAATCTAAACGTAATATTTATAACTTATATACTTACAGTAACTTATATTTTCTCTCTAGTGTTGTCAATCGATTAAAAATTATTAAGTAATTAATCGCACATTTTTAAATTTTATTAAAAAACATCCGTTTTTAATATTTTGATAGTGTAATAATTTCACAGTTACTCTCCAAATTAATGTAGAAACAGCTTAAAGACAGTATATTTAAAATATTTGTTGTAATGGGGTCTTTTTATGAATGAAGGCCAGTATCACTGACACTAACATGAAATATTAAATGATACTAACAGGTCTCTATGAACTTTACATTTAAGACGTTATTTAACTCATTTAAGACACTCTTATGAGGATACTCCACAAAACAGGCATTTTGCCATAATTCTGTTCGTTCAAGCGCGAAAGTGAACTGGATAATGGCGCGTCTTTCTGAGCGTCGTGTGTGTGTGTGAGAGACGTGTCAGGACGTTCACAGTCAGCGTGTTCTCTTCTGTCTTTCTGAGCGTCGTGTGTGTGTGACGTGTCAGGACATTCACAGACAGCGCGTTCTCTTCTGTCTTTCTGAGCATCGTGTGTGTGTGTGTGTGTGTGAGACGTGTCAGGACATTCACAGACAGCGCGTTCTCTTCTGTCTTTCTGAGCGTCGTGTGTGTGTGTGACGTGTCAGGACATTCACAGTCAGCGCGTTCTCTTCTGTCTTTCTGAGCGTCGTGTGTGTGTGTGTGTGTGTGAGACGTGTCAGGACATTCACAGTCAGAGCGTTCTCTTCTGTCTTTCTGAGCGTCGTGTGTGTGTGTGTGTGTGTGTGTGTGAGACGTGTCAGGACATTCACAGTCAGAGCGTTCTCTTCTGTCTTTCTGAGCGTCGTGTGTGTGTGTGTGTGTGACGTGTCAGGACATTCACAGTCAGCGCGTTCTCTTCTGTCTTTCTGAGCGTCGTGTGTGTGTGTGTGTGTGTGTGTGTGTGTGTGTGTGACGTGTCAGGACATTCACAGTCAGCGCGTTCTCTTCTGTCTTTCTGAGTACTCGAACGTGACAGCGACGATCGATCATGAAAACGATGATCGCCCTGACTTTAAAATATATTTGTCTATTTTTCTGATTGGTTATTTCGGCATTTTGGGCGGTAACTGAGATTGATTGGTTTCGCCTTCCAGACCGGCGAAATAAAGTGAAACTGAAGCGCGCGCAGCAGTGATGCCTGGAATCATGTGATCATGAAGAGCAAGATGTGCAGCGCCAATCTGTCATATACACAGCATTATAATGAAAACAAGATTGTGATCGAATGCTGTGAATTCTCTGTGCTTTAGTTCCCCATGTATCAGCTGTTAAAGGAAATCCACAACTTTTGTGCAGGTGTAAGTTGTAAGATTACTTTTATGTTGTCTATATCTGATTAATGTCAGAGGACGCGTTTGGTTGAGTTTATTAACCAGCTAGCAACGCGCCGCCGTTACCGACGAGTGTTCATTCTCTTCAGTTTCCGCTCAAATGCAATGCCCGACATTATCGACTCTGGGTTATTTGAGACGGTCATATTCTTTTTAGATAGGCTTTTTCTTTTTCAAAATCATTGATGATATTAATAACGCAGCAGTGGTATTTTGT
>CM077208.1:1183169-1218169 GCA_039654625.1 Rhinogobio ventralis | reverse complement strand
ATAAATGAAAGTAGACACTTTAAGCTTTGTAGAGACATATCGTTCATGTCTGTGAGGCCCAAAATGACGGAGTATTTTAAGTTGTTTTACACGGTCATGAGGAAAAATCCAGCAAAACGCGCGGGCGCGATCTTCAGTTTCAGAGGGTTAAAGGGCAACGCAGAAAGACGACAGGAAGACAAAAAAACGCTATATTGTTTATTTGCAACACAAGTGTTCGAACGTTTAAGCAACTGCCCCACAAGCCACATACAACAGTACTTGCGGTAGAACCGTAATGACGATACTACCGTTTAAAAAACACAGTGGCACCGGCAGTATTTTGGACCCTTAGTATCGCGATACTACCGTAGTACCGGTAAACCGTGCAACCCTAAAAAGAAGTTAAACTTTTAAAAAAATGCATCTCTAGACCAGCGTCTCGTGTTTTAACCGCAAAAGTGCGTTCTGTGTGAATGGCCATTAATACACCGTTTTGCCGCAGTGAAAGTTTGACAGGTCTCGCAAATCACCTGGATCTGATACATCATCTCTCCTGGTTTTGACCCTGAGGTCACCTTCCCCGTTTCTGTGCTTTCTTCCATGTCGTAATGGTAAACAGACTCTAGATGAAGGTGCGCTGCATTCAGATTGCACACAACGGTTTACATGTCGTGTCTTTTGTGCACTCAAGTTCGTTATTTTTAATGTAGATATACGCGAGTTTTTAGATGCGACGTGAGCGGCCCTTTAGGGGGATGGTGGGAAAATTGAGCTTTCTGTGGTTTATAAATCACGCATGCTCACATCGTGATTTCGATTAATCGCACAGCCCTAGTCTATGGTTTAATTTTACCAGCAAGTGGTAAAACTGAACGACTGTGCAGCACTTCATTTACCAAAAAATTAAGGAATTGTTAAATTTTCATTTGATCAAATTGTAAGATTTTAATTAAAATAATGTTTTATGCCTTCATTAGATTACCACCATTTTTGAAACATGTCACAGGGCCATATTATTGTAAAAAGTTTTATGAAATCAATTGATTAGACATGTTTTTTGATTATTTAAATTTAATTAAACCATTAAAACCATTAATTTCTTTTAAATTAACATTTTTTAAGGTTTAGGTTCATTAATTTCACTTTCAAAGGCAATGAAAAAGTTATTAAAATGCCTTGTTTTCAAAACTGTCACTAATAAGAGAAATTAAAAACATAAAAATGCCTTCACATGGAATTTGTTTAAATTGTATCATTTTAATGATTTTAATTAATCAGACATGCTTTTTGATTACTAAAATATAATGTGACAATTAAAACCAGAAAAATAAAACTTGGGAAAAGAATCAAATGGATTTCAACAGCAATATATGATGCTTGATTTAGATGGCCTTAATCTCAAAGCAACGAAACTCTTTTCACTTCACCCTCTTCCATTAATGATATTTGTGTGCTTTCAAAATTCCTCTTTAATATTGCAGAATGTTTCAGAACTCAGTATCTGAAGTTTGATAAATCTCTCACCTTTGCTACCATAACCACCACAAAGTTCTTCTCGTCTATCTTGTATTCCTTGAGCGCCGTGTCATCGCTCAAAATTTTGCCTGTAGGGGACAAAATAATTAAAACAAACGGCGTTATTCATCAGCGCGCAGCTCTCGCGCCTGGATCTGACAGGTGTCAGTCATTCATCAAACAATGCCGCTGCACAAACACACATTTGAGGGAAAAACCTGTGAGGACAAATCCTTATCAGCTGGAAACAGCCGTCCAAACACGCCACACAATTACACCTTATCACACGCAGAGAGAAAGATGACGTACCTGCGTATATCAACTTCTGTCCCGCCACCGGAAAGCCGTCTTTTCCCTTCTCATTCTCTATTTTTTCCTTTAAGGCTTTTACCTGTGAAGGACAGAGCAGGAGAAAACGAATCAAAGAGAGAGCAAACCAACACAGAGACGCTCATGATCCGGCTCAGCACTAAAGCCTGTGAATCTGTGACACTAACGGCGGTCCACACTGGCTTTGGTCACCCATTCCAATATATAATCTGACCATTTAGACTTAAACTCTTACATATGGATTTGACTGCACTTCCACTATTGGATGAGAATAAAACTTAGGGCTGCACGATAACGGTTAATTTTGCTCAAATTAATTATGACAAAATATATGACTTTATTTAACCAACTATCACAGCTTCATCACACGGGAAATCAAAATGTATTGATTACAATTGCAGGGCTCGACATTAAGCCTTTTCATATGCTTGAAAGTAAATTGGTCATTCATTTGCCCGAGTAAAAAAGTTGCTCGTCTGGAATAAAGCCGAAATTGAGAGATATAAAGTCAGAATTGAGTGATATAAAGTCGGAATTGAGTGATATAAAGTCAGAATTGAGATATAAAGTCAGAATTGTGTGATATAAAGTCAGAATTGAGATATAAAGTCAGAATTGAGTGATATAAAGTCAGAATTGAGTGATATAAAGTCAGAATTGAGTGATATAAAGTCAGAATTGAGATATAAAGTCAGAATTGTGTGATATAAAGTCAGAATTGAGATATAAAGTCAGAATTGAGTGATATAAAGTCAGAATTGAGTGATATAAAGTCAGAATTGAGAGATATAAAGTCAGAATTGAGAGATATAAAGTCAGAATTGTGAGATATAAAGTCAGAATTGTGTGATATAAAGTCAGAATTGTGAGATATAAAGTCAGAATTGAGTGATATAAAGTCAGAATTGTGAGATATAAAGTCAGAATTGAGTGATATAAAGTCAGAATTGAGTGATATAAAGTCAGAATTGAGATATAAAGTCAGAATTAAGATATAAAGTCAGAATTGAGATATAAAGTCAGAATTGAGTGATATAAAGTCAGAATTGAGTGATATAAAGTCAGAATTGAGAGATATAAAGTCAGAATTGAGAGATATAAAGTCAGAATTGTGTGATATAAAGTCAGAATTGTGTGATATAAAGTCAGAATTGTGTGATATAAAGTCAGAATTGAGATATAAAGTCAGAATTGAGTGATATAAAGTCAGAATTGAGTGATATAAAGTCAGAATTGAGAGATATAAAGTCAGAATTGAGAGATATAAAGTCAGAATTGTGTGATATAAAGTCAGAATTGTGTGATATAAAGTCAGAATTGAGTGATATAAAGTCAGAATTGAGTGATATAAAGTCAGAATTGAGATATAAAGTCAGAATTGAGATATAAAGTCAGAATTGAGTGATATAAAGTCAGAATTTAGTGATATAAAGTCAGAATTGAGAGATATAAAGTCAGAATTGAGAGATATAAAGTCAGAATTGTGTGATATAAAGTCAGAATTGAGTGATATAAAGTCAGAATTGAGATATAAAGTCAGAATTGAGATATAAAGTCAGAATTGAGTGATATAAAGTCAGAATTGAGTGATATAAAGTCAGAATTGAGAGATATAAAGTCAGAATTGAGAGATATAAAGTCAGAATTGTGTGATATAAAGTCAGAATTGAGATATAAAGTCAGAATTGTGAGATATAAAGTCAGAATTGTGTGATATAAAGTCAGAATTGAGTGATATAAAGTCAGAATTGTGAGATATAAAGTCAGAATTGAGTGATATAAAGTCAGAATTGTGAGATATAAAGTCAGAATTGAGTGATATAAAGTCAGAATTGAGATATAAAGTCAGAATTGAGTGATATAAAGTCAGAATTGAGTGATATAAAGTCAGAATTGAGAGATATAAAGTCAGAATTGTGAGATATAAAGTCAGAATTGTGAGATATAAAGTCAGAATTGAGATATAAAGTCAGAATTGAGTGATATAAAGTCAGAATTGAGATATAAAGTCAGAATTGAGATATAAAGTCAGAATTGAGTGATATAAAGTCAGAATTGAGTGATATAAAGTCAGAATTGTGTGATATAAAGTCAGAATTGAGTTATATAAAGTCAGAATTGTGTGATATAAAGTCAGAATTGAGATATAAAGTCAGAATTGTGTGATATAAAGTCAGAATTGAGATATAAAGTCAGAATTGAGATATAAAGTCAGAATTGAGAGATATAAAGTCAGAATTGAGTTATATAAAGTCAGAATTGTGTGATATAAAGTCAGAATTGAGATATAAAGTCAGAATTGTGAGATATAAAGTCAGAATTGAGATATAAAGTCAGAATTGAGATATAAAGTCAGAATTGAGAGATATAAAGTCAGAATTGTGTGATATAAAGTCAGAATTGAGATATAAAGTCAGAATTGAGATATATAAAGTCAGAATTGTGTGATATAAAGTCAGAATTGAGATATAAAGTCAGAATTGAGAGATATAAAGTCAGAATTGAGAGATATAAAGTCAGAATTGTGAGATATAAAGTCAGAATTGAGAGATATAAAGTCAGAATTGAGTGATATAAAGTCAGAATTGAGTGATATAAAGTCAGAATTGAGTGATATAAAATCAGAATTGTGAGATATAAAGTCAGAATTGTGAGATATAAAGTCAGAATTGTGAGATATAAAGTCAGAATTGAGATATAAAGTCAGAATTGTGTGATATAAAGTCAGAATTGAGATATAAAGTCAGAATTGAGATATAAAGTCAGAATTGAGATATAAAGTCAGAATTGTGAGATATAAAGTCAGAATTGAGATATAAAGTCAGAATTGAGATATAAAGTCAGAATTGAGATATAAAGTCAGAATTGTGTGATATAAAGTCAGAATTGAGAGATAAAGTCAGAATTGAGAGATATAAAGTCAGAATTGTGTGATATAAAGTCAGAATTGAGAGATATAAAGTCAGAATTGTGAGATATAAAGTCAGAATTGAGATATAAAGTCAGAATTGTGTGATATAAAGTCAGAATTGAGAGATATAAAGTCAGAATTGTGTGATATAAAGTCAGAATTGAGATATAAAGTCAGAATTGAGAGATATAAAGTCAGAATTGTGAGATATAAAGTCAGAATTGAGATATAAAGTCAGAATTGTGTGATATAAAGTCAGAATTGAGAGATTTAAAGTCAGAATTGAGATATAAAGTCAGAATTGAGAGATATAAAGTCAGAATTGAGAGATATAAAGTCAGAATTGAGATATAAAGTCAGAATTGAGAGATTTAAAGTCAGAATTGAGATATAAAGTCAGAATTGAGATATAAAGTCAGAATTGAGATATAAAGTCAGAATTGAGTGATATAAAGTCAGAATTGAGATATAAAGTCAGAATTGAGAGATTTAAAGTCAGAATTGAGTTATATAAAGTCAGAATTGAGATATAAAGTCAGAATTGAGTGATATAAAGTCAGAATTGAGTGATATAAAGTCAGAATTGAGTGATATAAAGTCAGAATTGAGTGATATAAAGTCGGAATTGAGTGATATAAAGTCAGAATTGAGATATAAAGTCAGAATTGTGTGATATAAAGTCAGAATTGAGATATAAAGTCAGAATTGAGTGATATAAAGTCAGAATTGAGTGATATAAAGTCAGAATTGAGAGATATAAAGTCAGAATTGAGAGATATAAAGTCAGAATTGTGAGATATAAAGTCAGAATTGTGTGATATAAAGTCAGAATTGTGAGATATAAAGTCAGAATTGAGTGATATAAAGTCAGAATTGTGAGATATAAAGTCAGAATTGAGTGATATAAAGTCAGAATTGAGTGATATAAAGTCAGAATTGAGATATAAAGTCAGAATTGAGATATAAAGTCAGAATTGAGTGATATAAAGTCAGAATTGAGTGATATAAAGTCAGAATTGAGAGATATAAAGTCAGAATTGAGAGATATAAAGTCAGAATTGTGTGATATAAAGTCAGAATTGTGTGATATAAAGTCAGAATTGAGTGATATAAAGTCAGAATTGAGTGATATAAAGTCAGAATTGAGATATAAAGTCAGAATTGAGATATAAAGTCAGAATTGAGTGATATAAAGTCAGAATTTAGTGATATAAAGTCAGAATTGAGAGATATAAAGTCAGAATTGAGAGATATAAAGTCAGAATTGAGAGATATAAAGTCAGAATTGTGTGATATAAAGTCAGAATTGAGTGATATAAAGTCAGAATTGAGATATAAAGTCAGAATTGAGATATAAAGTCAGAATTGAGTGATATAAAGTCAGAATTGAGTGATATAAAGTCAGAATTGAGAGATATAAAGTCAGAATTGAGAAATATAAAGTCAGAATTGTGTGATATAAAGTCAGAATTGAGATATAAAGTCAGAATTGTGAGATATAAAGTCAGAATTGTGTGATATAAAGTCAGAATTGAGTGATATAAAGTCAGAATTGTGAGATATAAAGTCAGAATTGAGTGATATAAAGTCAGAATTGTGAGATATAAAGTCAGAATTGAGTGATATAAAGTCAGAATTGAGATATAAAGTCAGAATTGAGTGATATAAAGTCAGAATTGAGTGATATAAAGTCAGAATTGAGAGATATAAAGTCAGAATTGTGAGATATAAAGTCAGAATTGAGATATAAAGTCAGAATTGAGTGATATAAAGTCAGAATTGAGATATAAAGTCAGAATTGAGATATAAAGTCAGAATTGAGTGATATAAAGTCAGAATTGAGTGATATAAAGTCAGAATTGTGTGATATAAAGTCAGAATTGAGTTATATAAAGTCAGAATTGTGTGATATAAAGTCAGAATTGAGATATAAAGTCAGAATTGTGTGATATAAAGTCAGAATTGAGATATAAAGTCAGAATTGAGATATAAAGTCAGAATTGAGAGATATAAAGTCAGAATTGAGTTATATAAAGTCAGAATTGTGTGATATAAAGTCAGAATTGAGATATAAAGTCAGAATTGTGAGATATAAAGTCAGAATTGAGATATAAAGTCAGAATTGAGATATAAAGTCAGAATTGAGAGATATAAAGTCAGAATTGAGTTATATAAAGTCAGAATTGTGTGATATAAAGTCAGAATTGAGATATAAAGTCAGAATTGAGATATATAAAGTCAGAATTGTGTGATATAAAGTCAGAATTGAGATATAAAGTCAGAATTGAGAGATATAAAGTCAGAATTGAGAGATATAAAGTCAGAATTGTGAGATATAAAGTCAGAATTGAGAGATATAAAGTCAGAATTGAGTGATATAAAGTCAGAATTGAGTGATATAAAGTCAGAATTGAGTGATATAAAATCAGAATTGTGAGATATAAAGTCAGAATTGTGAGATATAAAGTCAGAATTGTGAGATATAAAGTCAGAATTGAGATATAAAGTCAGAATTGTGTGATATAAAGTCAGAATTGAGATATAAAGTCAGAATTGAGATATAAAGTCAGAATTGAGATATAAAGTCAGAATTGTGAGATATAAAGTCAGAATTGTGAGATATAAAGTCAGAATTGAGATATAAAGTCAGAATTGAGATATAAAGTCAGAATTGTGTGATATAAAGTCAGAATTGAGAGATAAAGTCAGAATTGAGAGATATAAAGTCAGAATTGTGTGATATAAAGTCAGAATTGAGAGATATAAAGTCAGAATTGTGAGATATAAAGTCAGAATTGAGATATAAAGTCAGAATTGTGTGATATAAAGTCAGAATTGAGAGATATAAAGTCAGAATTGTGTGATATAAAGTCAGAATTGAGATATAAAGTCAGAATTGAGAGATATAAAGTCAGAATTGTGAGATATAAAGTCAGAATTGAGATATAAAGTCAGAATTGTGTGATATAAAGTCAGAATTGAGAGATTTAAAGTCAGAATTGAGATATAAAGTCAGAATTGAGAGATATAAAGTCAGAATTGAGAGATATAAAGTCAGAATTGAGATATAAAGTCAGAATTGAGTGATATAAAGTCAGAATTGAGATATAAAGTCAGAATTGAGAGATTTAAAGTCAGAATTGAGATATAAAGTCAGAATTGAGTGATATAAAGTCAGAATTGTGAGATATAAAGTCAGAATTGAGATATAAAGTCAGAATTGAGAGATATAAAGTCAGAATTGAGATATAAAGTCAGAATTGAGATATAAAGTCAGAATTGAGAGATATAAAGTCAGAATTGTGTGATATAAAGTCAGAATTGAGTGATATAAAGTCAGAATTGAGATATAAAGTCAGAATTGAGAGATATAAAGTCAGAATTGAGAGATATAAAGTCAGAATTGTGTGATATAAAGTCAGAATTGAGATATAAAGTCAGAATTGAGAGATATAAAGTCAGAATTGAGAGATATAAAGTCAGAATTGTGTGATATAAAGTCAGAATTGAGATATAAAGTCAGAATTGAGAGATATAAAGTCCGAATTGTGAGATATAAAGTCAGAATTGAGATATAAAGTCAGAATTGTGTGATATAAAGTCAGAATTGAGAGATTTAAAGTCAGAATTGAGATATAAAGTCAGAATTGAGAGATATAAAGTCAGAATTGAGAGATATAAAGTCAGAATTGAGAGATATAAAGTCAGAATTGTGTGATATAAAGTCAGAATTGTGATATAAAGTCAGAATTGTGAGATATAAAGTCAGAATTGTGAGATATAAAGTCAGAATTGAGTGATATAAAGTCAGAATTGTGAGATATAAAGTCAGAATTGTGTGATATAAAGTCAGAATTGAGATATAAAGTCAGAATTGAGTGATATAAAGTCAGAATTGAGATATAAAGTCAGAATTGAGAGATATAAAGTCAGAATTGTGTGATATAAAGTCAGAATTGAGATATAAAGTCAGAATTGAGATATAAAGTCAGAATTGAGTGATATAAAGTCAGAATTGTGTGATGTAAAGTCAGAATTGTGTGATATAAAGTCAGAATTGTGAGATATAAAGTCAGAATAGTGAGATATAAAGTCAGAATTGTGAGATATAAAGTCAGAATTGAGAGATATAAAGTCAGAATTGTGAGATATAAAGTCAGAATTGTGAGATATAAAGTCAGAATTGAGAGATATAAAGTCAGAATTGAGAGATATAAAGTCAGAATTGAGTGATATAAAGTCAGAATTGTGAGATATAAAGTCAGAATTGAGATATAAAGTCAGAATTGAGATATAAAGTCAGAATTGTGTGATATAAAGTCAGAATTGAGTGATATAAAGTCAGAATTGAGTGATATAAAGTCAGAATTGAGTGATATAAAGTCGGAATTGAGTGATATAAAGTCGGAATTGAGTGATATAAAGTCGGAATTGAGTGATATAAAGTCGGAATTGAGTGATATAAAGTCAGAATTGAGTGATATAAAGTCAGAACTGAGAGACATAAAGTCAGAATTGAGTGATATAAAGTCAGAATTGAGTGATATAAAGTCAGAATTGTGTGATATAAAGTCAGAATTGAGTGATATAAAGTCAGAATTGAGTGATATAAAGTCGGAATTGAGTGATATAAAGTCAGAATTGAGTGATATAAAGTCAGAATTGAGTGATATAAAGTCAGAATTGTGTGATATAAAGTCAGAATTGAGTGATATAAAGTCAGAATTGAGTGATATAAAGTCAGAATTGTGTGATATAAAGTCAGAATTGTGTGATATAAAGTCAGAATTGAGTGATATAAAGTCAGAATTGAGTGATATAAAGTCAGAATTGAGTGATATAAAGTCGGAATTGAGTGATATAAAGTCGGAATTGAGTGATATAAAGTCGGAATTGAGTGATATAAAGTCGGAATTGAGTGATATAAAGTCAGAATTGAGTGATATAAAGTCAGAATTGAGTGATATAAAGTCAGAATTGAGAGATATAAAGTCAGAATTGAGTGATATAAAGTCAGAATTGAGTGATATAAAGTCAGAATTGAGTGATATAAAGTCAGAATTGAGAGATATAAAGTCAGAATTGAGTGATATAAAGTCAGAATTGAGTGATATAAAGTCAGAATTGAGTGATATAAAGTCAGAATTGTGTGATGTAAAGTCAGAATTGTGTGATGTAAAGTCAGAATTGAGTGATATAAAGTCAGAATTGAGATATAAAGTCAGAATTGAGAGATATAAAGTCAGAATTGTGAGATATAAAGTCAGAATTGTGTGATATAAAGTCAGAATTGTGAGATATAAAGTCAGAATTGTGTGATATAAAGTCAGAATTGAGATATAAAGTCAGAATTGAGAGATATAAAGTCAGAATTGTGAGATATAAAGTCAGAATTGTGTGATATAAAGTCAGAATTGTGTGATATAAAGTCAGAATTGAGTGATATAAAGTCAGAATTGAGTGATATAAAGTCAGAATTGTGTGATATAAAGTCAGAATTGAGATATAAAGTCAGAATTGAGATATAAAGTCAGAATTGTGAGATATAAAGTCAGAATTGTGTGATATAAAGTCAGAATAGTGAGATATAAAGTCAGAATAGTGAGATATAAAGTCAGAATAGTGTGATATAAAGTCAGAATTGTGTGATATAAAGTCAGAATTGTGTGATATAAAGTCAGAATTGAGTGATATAAAGTCAGAATTGAGAGATATAAAGTCAGAATTGAGTGATATAAAGTCAGAATTGAGTGATATAAAGTCAGAATTGAGAGATATAAAGTCAGAATTGAGTGATAT
Source organism: Rhinogobio ventralis (assembly GCA_039654625.1). Taxonomy (NCBI): domain Eukaryota; kingdom Metazoa; phylum Chordata; class Actinopteri; order Cypriniformes; family Gobionidae; genus Rhinogobio; species Rhinogobio ventralis. The sequence continues at coordinate 1,207,632 of CM077208.1, read as the reverse complement.
AAAGTCAGAATTGAGTGATATAAAGTCAGAATTGTGTGATATAAAGTCAGAATTGTGTGATATAAAGTCAGAATTGAGTGATATAAAGTCAGAATTGAGAGATATAAAGTCAGAATTGTGAGATATAAAGTCAGAATTGAGTGATATAAAGTCAGAATTGAGTGATATAAAGTCAGAATTGAGTGATATAAAGTCAGAATTGAGTGATATAAAGTCAGAATTGAGAGATATAAAGTCAGAATTGAGTGATATAAAGTCAGAATTGAGTGATATAAAGTCAGAATTGTGAGATATAAAGTCAGAATTGAGTGATATAAAGTCAGAATTGAGTGATATAAAGTCAGAATTGTGTGATATAAAGTCAGAATTGAGTGATATAAAGTCAGAATTGAGTGATATAAAGTCAGAATTGAGAGATATAAAGTCAGAATTGAGTGATATAAAGTCAGAATTGTGTGATATAAAGTCAGAATTGAGTGATATAAAGTCAGAATTGAGTGATATAAAGTCAGAATTGAGTGATATAAAGTCAGAATTGAGTGATATAAAGTCAGAATTGTGTGATATAAAGTCAGAATTTTGAGATATAAAGTCAGAATTGTGTGATATAAAGTCAGAATAGTGAGATATAAAGTCAGAATTGTGTGATATAAAGTCAGAATAGTGAGATATAAAGTCAGAATTGAGTGATATAAAGTCAGAATAGTGAGATATAAAGTCAGAATTGAGAGATATAAAGTCAGAATTGTGAGATATAAAGTCAGAATTGTGAGATATAAAGTCAGAATTGTGTGATATAAAGTCAGAATAGTGAGATATAAAGTCAGAATTGTGTGATATAAAGTCAGAATAGTGAGATATAAAGTCAGAATTGTGAGATATAAAGTCAGAATTGAGTGATATAAAGTCAGAATTGTGAGATATAAAGTCAGAATTGAGATATAAAGTCAGAATTGTGTGATATAAAGTCAGAATTGAGTGATATAAAGTCAGAATTGAGTGATGTAAAGTCAGAATTGAGTGATGTAAAGTCAGAATTGTGAGATATAAAGTCAGAATTGTGTGATATAAAGTCAGAATTGTGTGATATAAAGTCAGAATTGAGTGATATAAAGTCAGAATTGAGTGATATAAAGTCAGAATTGTGTGATATAAAGTCAGAATTGAGAGATATAAAGTCAGAATTGAGTGATATAAAGTCAGAATTGTGTGATATAAAGTCAGAATTGTGTGATATAAAGTCAGAATTGTGAGATATAAAGTCAGAATTGAGATATAAAGTCAGAATTGAGATATAAAGTCAGAATTGTGTGATATAAAGTCAGAATTGAGTGATATAAAGTCAGAATTGAGTGATGTAAAGTCAGAATTGAGTGATGTAAAGTCAGAATTGTGAGATATAAAGTCAGAATTGTGTGATATAAAGTCAGAATTGTGTGATATAAAGTCAGAATTGAGTGATATAAAGTCAGAATTGAGTGATATAAAGTCAGAATTGTGTGATATAAAGTCAGAATTGAGAGATATAAAGTCAGAATTGAGTGATATAAAGTCAGAATTGTGTGATATAAAGTCAGAATTGTGTGATATAAAGTCAGAATTGAGTGATATAAAGTCAGAATTGAGTGATATAAAGTCAGAATTGAGTGATATAAAGTCAGAATTGAGTGATGTAAAGTCAGAATTGTGAGATGTAAAGTCAGAATTGTGTGATGTAAAGTCAGAATTGAGTGATATAAAGTCAGAATTGAGTGATATAAAGTCAGAATTGAGTGATATAAAGTCAGAATTGTGAGATATAAAGTCAGAATTGTGTGATATAAAGTCAGAATTGTGAGATATAAAGTCAGAATTGTGAGATATAAAGTCAGAATTGAGATATAAAGTCAGAATTGAGATATAAAGTCAGAATTGAGTGATATAAAGTCAGAATTGTGAGATAAAGTCAGAATTGTGTGATATAAAGTCAGAATTGAGTGATATAAAGTCAGAATTGAGTGATATAAAGTCAGAATTGTGAGATAAAGTCAGAATTGTGTGATATAAAGTCAGAATTGTGAGATATAAAGTCAGAATTGAGATATAAAGTCAGAATTGAGATATAAAGTCAGAATTGAGTGATATAAAGTCAGAATTGTGAGATATAAAGTCAGAATTGAGTGATATAAAGTCAGAATTGAGTGATATAAAGTCAGAATTGAGTGATATAAAGTCAGAATTGTGAGATATAAAGTCAGAATTGTGTGATATAAAGTCAGAATTGAGTGATATAAAGTCAGAATTGAGTGATATAAAGTCAGAATTGAGAGATATAAAGTCAGAATTGAGTGATATAAAGTCAGAATTGAGATATAAAGTCAGAATTGAGATATAAAGTCAGAATTGAGAGATATAAAGTCAGAATTGTGTGATATAAAGTCAGAATTGAGATATAAAGTCAGAATTGAGAGATATAAAGTCAGAATTGTGAGATATAAAGTCAGAATTGAGTGATATAAAGTCAGAATTGAGTGATATAAAGTCAGAATTGAGTGATATAAAGTCAGAATTGTGAGATATAAAGTCAGAATTGAGTGATATAAAGTCAGAATTGAGTGATATAAAGTCAGAATTGTGAGATATAAAGTCAGAATTGTGTGATATAAAGTCAGAATTGTGAGATATAAAGTCAGAATTGAGATATAAAGTCAGAATTGAGATATAAAGTCAGAATTGAGTGATATAAAGTCAGAATTGTGAGATATAAAGTCAGAATTGAGTGATATAAAGTCAGAATTGTGTGATATAAAGTCAGAATTGTGTGATATAAAGTCAGAATTGTGAGATATAAAGTCAGAATTGAGATATAAAGTCAGAATTGAGATATAAAGTCAGAATTGAGTGATATAAAGTCAGAATTGTGAGATATAAAGTCAGAATTGTGAGATAAAGTCAGAATTGTGTGATATAAAGTCAGAATTGTGAGATATAAAGTCAGAATTGAGATATAAAGTCAGAATTAAGTGATATAAAGTCAGAATTGTGAGATATAAAGTCAGAATTGAGATATAAAGTCAGAATTGAGTGATATAAAGTCAGAATTGTGAGATATAAAGTCAGAATTGAGTGATATAAAGTCAGAATTGAGTGATATAAAGTCAGAATTGAGTGATATAAAGTCAGAATTGTGAGATATAAAGTCAGAATTGTGTGATATAAAGTCAGAATTGAGTGATATAAAGTCAGAATTGAGTGATATAAAGTCAGAATTGAGATATAAAGTCAGAATTGAGAGATATAAAGTCAGAATTGTGTGATATAAAGTCAGAATTGAGATATAAAGTCAGAATTGAGTGATATAAAGTCAGAATTGTGAGATATAAAGTCAGAATTGAGATATAAAGTCAGAATTGAGATATAAAGTCAGAATTGAGATATAAAGTCAGAATTGAGTGATATAAAGTCAGAATTGAGATATAAAGTCAGAATTGAGATATAAAGTCAGAATTGTGTGATATAAAGTCAGAATTGTGTGATATAAAGTCAGAATTGAGATATAAAGTCAGAATTGAGATATAAAGTCAGAATTGAGATATAAAGTCAGAATTGTGTGATATAAAGTCAGAATTGAGATATAAAGTCAGAATTGAGATATAAAGTCAGAATTGAGATATAAAGTCAGAATTGAGTGATATAAAGTCAGAATTGAGATATAAAGTCAGAATTGAGATATAAAGTCAGAATTGAGAGATATAAAGTCAGAATTGAGAGATATAAAGTCAGAATTGTGTGATATAAAGTCAGAATTGAGATATAAAGTCAGAATTGAGATATAAAGTCAGAATTAAGTGATATAAAGTCAGAATTGAGATATAAAGTCAGAATTGAGATATAAAGTCAGAATTGAGTGATATAAAGTCAGAATTGAGATATAAAGTCAGAATTGAGATATAAAGTCAGAATTGAGAGATATAAAGTCAGAATTGAGAGATATAAAGTCAGAATTGTGTGATATAAAGTCAGAATTAAGTGATATAAAGTCAGAATTGAGATATAAAGTCAGAATTGAGTGATATAAAGTCAGAATTGAGATATAAAGTCAGAATTGAGAGATATAAAGTCAGAATTGAGATATAAAGTCAGAATTAAGTGATATAAAGTCAGAATTGAGAGATATAAAGTCAGAATTGAGAGATATAAAGTCAGAATTGTGTGATATAAAGTCAGAATTGTGTGATATAAAGTCAGAATTGAGATATAAAGTCAGAATTGTGAGATATAAAGTCAGAATTGTGTGATATAAAGTCAGAATTGAGATATAAAGTCAGAATTGTGAGATATAAAGTCAGAATTGTGTGATATAAAGTCAGAATTGAGATATAAAGTCAGAATTGTGTGATATAAAGTCAGAATTGAGATATAAAGTCAGAATTGAGTGATATAAAGTCAGAATTGAGATATAAAGTCAGAATTGTGAGATATAAAGTCAGAATAGTGAGATATAAAGTCAGAATTGAGATATAAAGTCAGAATTGTGTGATATAAAGTCAGAATTGAGATATAAAGTCAGAATTGAGTGATATAAAGTCAGAATTGAGATATAAAGTCAGAATTGAGATATAAAGTCAGAATAGTGAGATATAAAGTCAGAATTGAGATATAAAGTCAGAATTGTGAGATATAAAGTCAGAATTGAGATATAAAGTCAGAATTGTGTGATATAAAGTCAGAATTGTGAGATATAAAGTCAGAATTGATCTGAAGTTGAATTAGTCTCATATGAAGCTTGCATGTAATTTTCCTGTTTATTAAGCTGCTTTGAACCAATCTGTATTGTATAAAGTGCTAAATAAATAAATAAAATAAAATAAAATAAATGAAATCTGACTTCCAGTGCGTCAAAGTCACAATCGGATCTCAAAACGAATACGGACGTGGTTCGGACCGAGTTCTCGCTGTTCGCACTACACAGAACACGAAACGTATTGGAGGTAGATATGGAGAAAAAATCATATTTTTGGTGAAATTTTAGACAATTTCTAAGAATAAGCTGTTCCAAAAGGCCTGATCAACAGGAAGTGAGGACTAAACCCACTGAGCGTCTCCCTTAGACTTATTTAATGGCACAAATGTGTCAAGATATGGTTGAAAAAGCTTTTTTAGGGGCTGATGGGTAAAAATACAACTCTAAATAACACGTCAAGTTGAATAATAATGAATGATAATAAAAGTGAAATGAATGAATAATAAATTAATGCCCAAAACATCCACCCTATTAGTCAAGTCAGCTTTATTTCTGTAACGCTTTATACAGTACAGATTTAGAGCAGCTTTACAGTGATAAACAGGGACAAATTCAGCAATAAAGCAGCTCTACAGAAGACAATAGTGTCATTATTCAGATCAATTCATTCTTATCCGATAGTGTCACTAATACACAAACATGAGTATCAACAGCAGTTCAGTAATCAGTTCTTAAAGAGCTAGTTCACCCAAAAATTAGCCCATGATTTATTCGCCCTCAAGCCATTCTGGGTTTATATGACTTTCTTCTTTCAGATGAACACAATTGGAGTTATATTAAAAAATGTCCTGGCTCTTCCAAGCTTTATAATGGGAGTTTATAATTTCTGTTTTGAAGCCCCAAAAAAAGTGCGTCCCTCCACCATAAAAGTAATCCATACGACTCCAGGGGCCTTCTGAAGCAAAAATATCCATGTTTCGAACTAAAATCACTTCCGGTAACAGCCGTACGCAGGTCGAATTCCAGCGGAAGAGTGACCTCTGACCCGAAGCAGGACATTTTTTTAATATAACTCTGTGTTTGGCTGAAAGAAGAAAGTCATATACGCCTAGAATGACTTGAGGGCGAGTAAATCATGGGCTAATTTTCGTTTTTGGGTGAACTATCCCTTTAACTGGACAACAGAGACCTAGAGACCAAAGACTAGCAATAGATTGAGATCACACCACAGTCACGTGACCGTCAGCACACATGAGAAAACAGACAGAAATACAATCTGCAACTGAATGAAAGTCACTGGGTTGCAATGACCTTTCATCAATGTTCTTATGAGGCCAAACTATGGGAAAGTCCCACCTAACCTAGAAGAAACAATCAAAGCAGCCTGATAAAGACATTAAGCTATGAAAATCTATACGAATTCTGTCAATTCAATGTCTGGAAACCACATAAACCATGTTAACGACACATAGATAGTTGTGTGTGTTTATATGAACCTCTCTCACACACACTAGAACACACAAACACACGTTAAACCATTTCTAACACCACAGCATGACTTGCTAAAACACCCAAATTACCCATCAACTGTCCGCTTGGCGCTTCTATAAGCTCACATTGGTGTTTAAATGTTAATTGCAGAGCTTTTGAAGCAATTGCAGTACTTTATGACTTATTTAGAAAACTTTAATTATGTTTCGACTTAACGTAAAAACTCATTTTATGAGCAGCTAACGTGCTAATGCTAAAACGGTTCGCAGAACTTTGTAAACAGCGCCGCGCGCGAACAGAAACGCGTCTAGTGTGATCACATTAAGTGTAATCGTATAATTCTGGTGTGTTTGAGAGGCTTAATGGAGTGTTTTCGTGTGTTTTAGTGACATTGCTGACAGAAATCCGTTAGCTGTTAGCCGCTAGCAGCGCGCGCTCCTCTCACGCGCTCGTCTCTCACCGTCTCCTCCGCGTCGATGTCGATTTTAAACGTCTGCTGCTGGAGGGTTTTCAGCGTGATCTGCATTTTCACGTTCTTCCGTGTCGCCGGTGTGGAAACTGATCGAGGGCTGGATCGCTGGCTGTGTTTTTTTCGCCGTGGCTCATCACAGCCTGTCCGCCGCCATTACGCGCATAAACACTCGACGGCCCGCCCCCCGTCACGCCACACGGCGCATGCGCAGCGGCTGCGTCACTGCAAAACGGGCTGATGGGAAATTGAGTTTTTGTTGGTTTTCTATGACTACAACAACAAAAAATTCTTATGTTGTAAGAATTTTAGCAGTGTTGTATGTAACTTCAAAGGGTTTCCTGTAAAATGACACTAAACATGTGTATTTAGACCACTGTATGTGGGTATGGGAAGCTTTTCAATTTGGGTAGGCCAAATCCAGGTGGAAATGGTCCCAGAGTAATTTAGTGTAAATAAGTTACTTTGTGTAAAACAAATGCCAAAGTGATGCACATCTCCAGAAAAGTAGACATTCCAAGCTTTCAAATGGTACCACATAGAGCTCCTCCACAGACATTTAAAATTTAAAGTATATACTTGATGACGCCTTATCAGGGTCCTTGGAGTTTAAGAGGTTAAGCACTGGTCTAACTTCAACTAGAAATAAAAACATGGATGATCAGGTGTAGTCGCCCTCCTGGGTAAATATATAGTCACAGATTGGCATCATCAGTCAATGTTTTGCTTGTTTTCAAAGCCTTCCATTGCCACACCTCCTCGGGCAAATGGAAAGAGTGGAAACGCAACAGATGCACAAACAATAGGGGCCGCCGCCTGCAGTCGGGCCCCTCAAACGCTCTCCTGCGTACGTCATTGTGTGACTCAACCTGAGACTGCAGCTGCCAAGAGACTCTGTGGGAATCAGGCAGGAATACTAATAACCTGCACAGTCAATAATCATGTCATTTTGCTAATTTCAGATGTAACAGACTTGCAATTCCAGCTAACAAGAATGTGTTTGCTATCGTTCCCATTAGGTTATGAAACGTTATTTGTGAATGTTGTCTGACTGTTCAAAACGTCCAGTTCTTGGTTATGCAAACATTAAGGGAACGTTCCATTTGGCAAACATTACTGGAATGTTACTTTTGAATGTAACAAGTATTAACATTTAAAAAACGTTAGACAAACCTCCAACTAAAACATTTCAGAAAAATGCTCCATGAACATTATTAAAGACCAGATAAGTTTAAAGGAACGTTCTATAGAGCGCAACAGTCGTTCTGGAAGAAAAAACTCATTTTCTCCATAGGGAAACTTTAAAAAAAGCATTTAGCTTTTTTAGCTTTAAAAAAACTTTAAAGACAGCCTTACTGTGAGCTACGATGTTGTTAATCAATGGTATTTGCTTCTATTATAGCTGTGTGCCAGCATTATTTCAACTTAGTTTCAAAATAATAGTGTTTAACAGCAGACGCCATGGTGAAAAACTACATTACCCATGATGCTGTAGAAATCGCGTGAGTGAGTGAATGGCAGCAAAAGAGCTTGTTAGCTCCGCCCACTCCCATGAAGCACTGAATAACGCTCTCAAAATACTTAGATATTTGAATATATTTGCATATTTTGCAATAAACTTAAAATATATTGTTTATATAAATATATATATATATATATATATGTACACTATATTGCCAAAAGTTTTGGGACGCCTGCCTTTACATGCACATGAACTTTAATGCCATCCCATTCCTAATCCGTAGGGTTTAATATGGAGTTGGCCCACCCTTTGCAGCTATAACAGCTTCAGCTCTTCTGGGAAGGCTTTCCACAAGGTTTAGGAGTGTGTTTATGGAAATGTTTGACCATTCTTCTAGAAGCGCATTTGTGAGGTCAGGCACTGATGTTGGACGAGAAGGCCTGGCTCGCAGTCTCCGCTCTAATTCATCCCAAAGGTGTTCTATCGGGATGAGGTCAGGACTCTGTGCAGGCCAGTCAAGTTCCTCCACACCAAACTCGCTCATCCATGTCTTTATGGACCGACGCTTTGTGCACTGGAGCGCAGTCATGTTGGGACAGGAAGGGGTCGTCCCCAAACTGTTCCCACAAAGTTAGGAGCATGAAATTGTCCAAAATGTCTTGGTATGCTGAATCATTAAGAGTTCCTTTCACTGGAACTAAGGGGCCAGACAGAGAAGCGTGATTGGTCACTCCAGAGAACACGTCTCACTGCTCTAGAGTCCAGTGGCGGCGTGCTTTACCCCACTGCATCCCACGCTTTGCATTGCTCTTGGTGATGTAAGGCTTGGATGAGCTGCTCGGCCATGGAAACCCATTCCATGAAGCTCTCTACACACTGTTCTTGAGCTCATCTGAAGGCCACAGAAGTTTGGAGGTCTGGAGCTATTGACTCTGCAGAAAGTTGGCGTCTTCTGCACACTGTGACCCTCAGCATGCGCTGACCCCGCTCTGTGATTTTACGTGGCCTATCACTTCGTGGCTGAGTTGCTGTTGTTCCCAATCGCTTCCACTTTGTTATAATCCCACTAACAGTTGAGCGTGGAATATTTAGTCGTGAGGAAATGTCAAGAATGGACTTATTGCACAGGTGGCAACCTATCACAGTACCACGCTTGAGTTCACTGAGCTCCTGAGAGCGACCCATTCTTTCACAAATGTTTGTAGAAGCGTCTGCATGCCTAGTGCTTGATTTATACACCTGTGGCCATGAAGGGATTGAACACCTGAACTCAGGGATTTGAAGGGGCGGCCCAATACTTTTGGCAATATAGTGTATGTATATAACGCGTCATTATATAATATATAATCCCTGTGGGAGAAATTAATGGAAAAAATACTTCCGGAAGCTAATGCACTCTATTAATGTTACTGGAATAATGTTTGTTCATAACTTTGAGAGAACCTTGATAGAATGTTCTGAGAACGTTCCCTGTTTGCTGGAATGTCACATAATTGTAGTTTGGATGCACTGCGTAAATGATTGTCATTGCCGCTTGAGATTTCGTCCCGCTTTTAGCAGAGAGTAGACTGATAATAATGCACAGGATGCAGAGTTTGCAGAAAGTCCACAGAGTCTGAGAACAATGAATTATACAACAGGGAGATTTGTCACATGTTTTAATAAAATATGAGAGGTTTTGCCCTACAGGACGTGACCCGGCTTGTGAAGTCACCTTACGGTCCGGGTCTCAACCTTCAGAACGCCCAGAGGAATTTCCCGGGAAAAACGTCACGAGTCCTTCACATAAAAATCAGTCTACAGGCTTTCATAGACTACCTCGGAAGTCGGGGAAGGTCTCGATTTATTTGTATTTTTTACAAGCTGTTCACACATAAAATAATAAAAAAGCAATTAATACATGAAAATTCCTACATATACAGTAGCTCCTTTATATAACATTTAATGAACATTATTAATATTTGACATGCATTCTCGTGATGATGAATCGTTCTTAGAATAACGTTGAGAGACCCCTGTCATGATGTTATTTGTACTTGAGGAACATTCTCATAATGTTGACAATAATATCCTCAGGAACGATATTATTAATATTTGCTGAATGTTCACATTAAACTTGGTTTACAAATAAACGTTCAAATAATGTTATATTGTGGGTAAAAATAACATTAAGGTTAGGAGAAAGTTATACTTTCTAACGTTCTTATCAAAACTGGATGTTTTAAAGTTTTAGAAACATCATCACAACGTTTTTAGAACATAACTCATAACTTGTTTCCTCAAAGAACCTTTCAGTGATTTTTCTTAGTTTGAAGAACATTTTAATGATCTACAGAAACTTTTTCCACTATAAAGAATGTTTTTGTGTGCAATGATAAGATTCATGAAGTTTCTTTATGAAAGCATCAATGCCAATGAAGAACCCAGTGCAGCTGGGATGTTATTGGTGATTATTAATGACATTACTGTAGATTCTGACATTCAGCTCCTCTCAGACAGACACAACAACGTTCAGATTACCCATGATGCTTTACAGAAAATTCCACCAATCAGAAATTTGCTGTGAATAAATCGCACCAAAAGAGCTTGTTAGCCCCGCCCACTCCCATTAAGCACTGCGAATGACACTCTCAAAGTACTAAGATATTTGAATATATTTGCATATTTTGCAATAAACTTAAAATATATTGTTTATATATATATATATATATATATTTATATACACTGATCAGGCTTAACATTATGACCACCTTCCTAATATTGTGTTGGTCCTCCTTTTGCTGACCCGTCAAGGCATGGACTCCACTAGACCCCTGAAGGTGTGCTGTGGTATCTGACACCAAGATGTTAGCAGCAGATCCTTTAAGTCCTGTAAGTTGCGAGGTGGGACCTCCATGGATCGGACTTGTTTGTTCGGCACATCCCACAGATGCTCGATTGGATTGAGATCTGGGGAATTTGGAGGCCAAGTCAACACCTCAAAGTCGTTGTTGTGCTCCTCAAACCATTCCTGAAGCATTTATGCTTTGTGTCAGGAGCATTATCCTGCTGGAAGAGCCACAGCCACCAGGGAATACCGTTTCCATGAAAGGCTGTACATGGTCTCAACAATGCTTAGGTAGGTGGTACGTGTCAAAGTAACATCCACATGGATGGCAGGACCCAAGGTTTCCCAGCAGAACATTGCCCAAAGCATCACACTGCCTCCGCCGGCTTGCCTTCTTCCCATAGTGCATCCTGGTGCCATGTGTTCCCCAGGGAAGCCACGCACACACACCCGGCCATCCACGTGATGTAAAAGAACACGTGATTCCTCAGACCAGGCCACCTTCTTCCATTGCTCCGTGGTCCAGTTCTGATGCTCACGTGCCACTGTTGGTGCTTTCGGCGGTGGACAGGGGTCAGCATGGGCACCCTGACTGGTCAGCAGCTATGCAGCCCCATATACGCTTTTTTGAAGTGGAAAAGTTGCGCCACATCAGGTTCTACTTTTCCCAGTAGGGAGTTGGAGTACAGCAGGTATTTGGAAATCTAGGCAGCAATAATAATAAAAATAATAAAAATACAGCATTAAAGTTCAATTATTTAGCATGCATATTTTGGTTCCACACGTGTAAATTATTTCAGCCATCTTTAGGCTACAAAATGGCCTATAATGCAGAAATAATTTCACATCTGGAATGATGATCTTAGATCAAATGTAGGACGGTTTCTACTCAACGTTTTATAAACGAGGCCCAGGAGTCTCTCACTCATTCTCTTCATCAGTCCTTTTCTCTCATTGCTTTACTTTGCAGTGGCAGAATTCCCTTGCAAGCCAGATAATGAAAGAAGATTTCAGCCGCATTCACGTGATTGATTGTGTGATTGTGATAAAGCTTTGTGCTCTGGTGAAAAATGCTGTCGCCACTTTTCTATAAATTGGGCTTCTTTTTAGACACATTCAGCTTTGATGCATCAATGTAAATGCATTAAAATATACATAACCGGCAGTATAAATGCATTTTCTTTACACTGGTTTGGTCATGACATGAACATGTGTTTAACATTGCAGGTTTCCTGAGAGAAGTGTGGTTCTCATCGGTCTGGTCATGCGTCTGTCTCTCTCATCAGACGGTTCCGTCTGCGTCTCTGAAGGGTCTCCGGGGTCTCCTCCCGCCGAAACACTCGTCTGAAGTTCTGATCCGCTGATCCCTCATGTCTTGCAGATATTTTTAAAAGATGATGTTATAGCTGTGAAATAAAAGCAGCTCTGGAAACACACAATCTCTTCTGTTGGGTTTCAGACGTGACTTCTTTATCCTCAACTGCTCAAACGGCAAAAATATTTTATACGTAAGTCATATGTAACTCTGCCAGTAAGGTGACAAAATGGAAATTAAACCCAATGAAAATGAAATGTGACCCTGGACCACAAAACCAGTCATAAGGGTAAATTTTTTGAAATTGAGATAGCACAGAGACACCATTTCTGTTTACTCGCTGTATCAGAGCTCGAGTATTACAATGTGTGCACTTCACTTCTGCCGCTTGACAAAGCAAGATGCACAGAAAAACTGAGCCGTATTGGGTTAGATTGTCCATACGGTATCTGTGACTGCGACCCAATGGAGTCAATGGCGAGAGGTGTCATTTTCTCTCAAAATACATGATGCTCCCCCGACCCCCAAATACGTATGACATGCCAACTTCATAAATCACCCAGTCTTTCGATGAAGACGTTAATTCAGTGTTCCTGAATTTAATGGATTAAAAGTATGTATTACATACATTTAACGTTTTAAAATGATCATAAATCGTGTCTTGTGCTACGAAAGTGATGTTTTTCTGAATATGCCGTGTGCAATGCAAAGGGCGTTTGATTATGTATAAGTATGTTTGGGCTAGAATAGAAACATGATATGTCAAACGTTCATTTACCTCAGTGCCACGTTTAACAAACATTTGTCAAAAGCCTAAAATCCAGTGATATGATGAGCTGTGTGACATCAATGACACGGGTTTAGATCAAGTTTAGACATCCGTCAGTTTTCTTGCATGCATGCGGCTTATCTATTTATTAGTTTTTCTTGTTAGTACAGCCATGCACGAATGAATTAGTTCAGCATTTACATATTACAAAGCAAAAAGTTGTACAAAAGTACAAAACTTCGAATCAGGGTTTTTTAACTTACTAGAGGTGCAGAACGCCACACAGCAACTTCTCAGCATTGCACCAAGCAACAATAAATCGTAATCATTACAAAAAGTAAAGACAGCATCTTACAAGGTCTACGCACGTTCATTCGACTGGCTTGTTTTCCCCCATGGCATGAACGGATATGACGTTTTTGTGGGCGTTCCCATGCCGCCCAAGTCTATACAACAATTTATAGATTAACATGATGGCACATCCTAGTCCATGAGTTGAATCAACGTAACTCCACAACAACTAGCGTTACATAAATGATCCACTAAGCATTCAGTATAAAAGTGTCGAGCTCTTCCTGAGTCTCTCGTCTGTGTCGACTCCGGCTCAAACATGTGCGGCTGCTCCACAACTGCTGATTTCTGACATTTTGGCTGAGTGAGATTGGCCTGTTTTGTTGTTGACGGAGTATTTGACGGTGTGTTTTTGCTCACACCCAAATAGGGGCAAATTTGACACGCTATAATAAATGATCTGGGAGTATTTTGAGCTGAAACTTCACACACACATTCTGGGGACACCAGAGGTTTATATTACATCTTGTGAAAAGGGTATAATATGTCCCCTTTAACGTTAGTTACTAATATGGACTAGCGATGAGCAATACACTTGTTACAGGATTTATTTATTATTCTGAAGCATTTCAATATGCTTTCATGGCTCAGGTCAACGTTATGAACAAACGTTCTTCCCATTACGTCAATAGAACGTAATCTGGTCTTTAATAATGTCCTCAGAACGTTCTGGCAAGGTTCTCTCAACGTTATGAACAAACGTTCTTCCCGTGACGTTAACAGAACGTAATCTGGTCTTTAATAATGTTCTCAGAACGTTCTGGCAAGGTTCTCTCAACGTTATGAACAAACGTTCTTCCCGTAACGTTAACAGAATGTAATCTGGTCTTTAATAATGTTCTCAAAATGTTAGCACAAAAACATTATTGAACTGTTTCAGTTGGACGTTCGTCTAACACCTTTTAAATGTTACTTTTTGTTTTGGAATGTTCAGTGAAGATTCAAATGTAACATTACAGTAATGTTTGAAGAATTATACAATGGAATGTTTCCCTTAACGTTCACATAAGAACTGTTTAAAACATTCAAAAATCTTAAACATTCAGAGAACATAACTTACATTCTAAGAACGTTTTTCTATATTTTTGTTAGCTGGAGGGTTGAACTATATCCACTAAAAGCTTCTATTGACGCCTTGAAGGTCAAAGCTTTATCAGGGACTTTGCTTCATGGATTTCATCATCTGAATGCTTGTCATCCACTTCAGACTGATGGACTGGAGGGAAATGATGTTTCTGTCCACAGCAGCTGCTCTCTTTGTCCTCCTCGACCCTGAAGAAACATTCAATCAAAACTGCATCAACACACACACGCTGGCCTGAGATTCCTGGCGTTCTGGAGATGAAGTCTCATGTGGAAAGCGCTGGTTTCTGTGGGATTTATCAGGGTTTTCCTCTGACCTCATAACACTGGAACCGGAAAACTCCAAAGGGTCACTGCTCATGGAATTGCATTGTATTTCAACACTATTTTTTAACTCATGACACTTCGTCCTTGAACACAAGCGTTTATTTCTCTCCCTGGAGCTCGCTTACCCAACAGATCATCACTTCACCATCGTGAGACGCATTCTAATAACGCTGACGGGCTCGAGAGCTCGGGAGAACTCCTCAGGGGGTTTCCAACATCAAGATGAATGTCAAATGTAGAAATGTGTTTCTTAAATCTTTGAGTTTTGAGTAAATGTATTCTCTGTACTGAGAGATTTCTGATTGAACTGTGGAAAAATGTTTTAAAGTCGAGTTTTAAATGCATGCGCCTCACTTCTCAGACATGCAAATATAATCTATTCATGTTGGTTTATGCTTTTGATAAAACAAATCAAGTAAAAAAGGAGTCAGGACATGCATGAATCAGATGTTTATCAGAACTGCAGCCCCAGATAACGTTCTCAGAATGTTCTGGCAAGGTTCTCTCAACGTTATGAACAAACGTTCTTCCCGTAACCTTAACAGAACGTAATCTGGTCTTTAATAATGTTCTCAGAACGTTCTGGCAAGGTTCTCTCAACGTTATGAACAAACGTTCTTCCCGTAACATTAACAGAACGTAATCTGGTCTTTAATAATGTTCTCAGAACGTTCTGGCAAGGTTCTCTCAACGTTATGAACAAACGTTCTTCCCGTAACATTAACAGAACGTAATCTGGTCTTTAATAATGTTCTCAGAACGTTCTGGCAAGGTTCTCTCAACGTTATGAACAAACGTTCTTCCCGTAACATTAACAGAACGTAATCTGGTTTTTAATAATGTTCTCAGAACGTTCTGGCAAGGTTCTCTCAACGTTATGAACAAACGTTCTTCCTGTAACATTAACAGAACGTAATCTGGTTTTTAATAATGTTCTCAGAACGTTCTGGCAAGGTTCTCTCAACGTTATGAACAAACGTTCTTCCCGTAACGTTAACAGAACGTAATCTGGTTTTTAATAATGTTCTCAGAACGCTCTGGCAAGGTTCTCTCAACGTTATGAACAAACGTTCTTCCCGTAACATTAACAGAACGTAATATGGTCTTTAATAATGTTCTCAGAACGTTCTGGCAAGGTTCTCTCAACGTTATGAACAAACGTTCTTCCCGTAACATTAACAGAACGTAATCTGGTCTTTAATAATGTTCTCAGAACGTTCTGGCAAGGTTCTCTCAACGTTATGAACAAACGTTCTTCCCGTAACATTAACAGAACGTAATCTGGTTTTTAGTAATGTTCTCAGAATGTTCTGGCAAGGATCTCTCAACGTTATGAACAAACGTTCTTCCCGTGACATTAACAGAATGTAATCTGGTCTTTAATAATGTTCTCAGAACGTTCTGGCAAGGTTCTCTCAACGTTATGAACAAACGTTCTTCCCGTGACATTAACAGAATGTAATCTGGTCTTTAATAATGTTCTCAGAACGTTCTGGCAAGGTTCTCTCAACGTTATGAACAAACGTTCTTCCCGTGACGTTAACAGAACGTAATCTGGTCTTTAGTAATGTTCTCAGAACGTTCTGGCAAGGTTCTCTCAACATTATGAACAAACGTTCTTCCCGTAACGTTAACAGAACGTAATCTGGTCTTTAATAATGTTCTCAGAACGTTCTGGCAAGGTTCTCTCAACGTTATGAACAAACGTTCTTCCCGTAACGTTAACAGAACGTAATCTGGTCTTTAATAATGTTCTCAGAACGTTCTGGCAAGGTTCTCTCAACGTTATGAACAAACGTTCTTCCCATAACGTTAACAGAACGAATAATGTTTGAAGAATGATACAATGAAATGTTTCCTTAACGTTCACATGATTAAGAAAAAAAAAGTTTTTAAAACATTAAAAAATAATATTTTCATAACTTAATGTAAATGTTCTTAAAACATATTTTTGTTAGCTGGGGAATAAGGCATAAAAGGCATAAATGTAAATGTAAACACATTTTCTTTCACTTTTTTCAATCAAAATGTTAAAAAAAAATAATAATTCTTCAAAATTTCATGAATTGTAATCATAAATATAATATATGTTTTATGATTTTCTTATCACACAACAACAAAATGGCTTGCTTTGTGTTGGTTACACTTTAATTTGATGAACAAAGTGATTTCATATAATAATTGTAATAAAATAATTTGGTAAAACTTTACATTGAGCTCTCATATGTTACATTAGTTAATACATGAACTAACAATGAGCAATATATTTTACAGCACTTATCAACCTTTGTGAATGTTAGTTGTTGTTCACAGTGCTTATTGTGAATTCTTAACTTGTCTGACCACAAAGAAATGAATTGGACTCCTAAACAGAAAGCTTTAAGGTTATCTGATAACTTTATTACCAAGTTAAAAAAAGACAATGAATTACAATATTTACAGAATATAGAGAAATCAAAGGAATAAAACTGTAAACAACCAGTCTAGTCGACATCACAACCCACCATCAGAAATCATCAGGAGTTTCACAGAAGAAAGGCCAAACGCAGGAGATCTAAGCTCAACTATGGCGCACCTTCGACAGGAAGAGAGAATTAAAGGGAAACCATAAAAACTCAAGCGTATATATACAGATATCCAGTGTGTCACAATAGAGTCTTAAAAGCTTATTTCTGATGGTTCTCTACACGGGCGTCTTTTAGAAAGGCTGGGCTACTCCTTATGAAGGGCTTTAAGGGTACAAAAAGGTTTTTTAATATTTTTTTCTTCTTAACCAGAACATTTACAACAGCTTTGAACAGCTAAAAAACGAAAATCTATTGAGTCGTATTTTTCTTTCTTTCTATTCTTCTGTCTTTTTTTGTTTTAAGTTAAACATCAGAACAACACTTAAAGGAACAGACCCCGTTCAGTTTCAAACACTTAGCTTCGAGTTTATACACGGCTGCAAAACGGCATGCAGATTACCCAGAAGGCAGCTGGGTTCGCCCTCAGCAATGTCCAGTCATTGCTCGGGGAAAGACAATCATATCTCAGAGCTTTGGGACTTTGGGAAGCCACACTTTTGGTACCAAGGAGAGGTTTGTTTTCTGTTTAATGGAGAACTTCTAACGTCCGCGTCTATAAGGCTTTGGGGTTTTCGAGCAGCAACTTCCATCACGTACAATCTCAGCCTTACAGAAAAACGGCTTCCGGAGAAACTACGGAAGCCCGGGAGTCTCATTCTGAACAACTTCCTCTTTTAAAGGAACAATCCGAGTTCAAGACCGGACATGATCGTCCGTCAGCTTATACGAACCAAAACAACACCGTCAAATACTGAATCTTGCATCTTTGTTCATTTTTGTTTCATTCGTTTTGAACCCAGAATGTTCCTTTAAACACACTGACGGGAGGAAAATCTACCTGAGATCGGCAGAAACACGTGATTTCGATCCATCGATGTTCGGCACGTCTCGGGACCGACGGACGACGAGCGTTCAATCGTTATTAAAGTGAAGTGGAAGTGCAAGACGAGCCGGGAAGTGGCCGAAATCTTCAAAAAAGTAGCAATTTGCTACGAGTTTCTTTTTTGGGGGGGGCAAGTGTTGATACTCTAAAATCATGTCTAAAAGAATCAAGATTATCTAGATAAACAAGATGACAACTATTCCTCAAGGAATTCAGCTACAGGAAGATTAACACAAGGCTAAAATGTAAAAAACAGAAACCGTTAGCCGGCACTCCGGCCGAATCCGAAGCCCTCCCGCTCCTCTGGTTTCTCGTCTGTGACGGACGTGAAGCGACACACACCGTCTTCAAGACTATCAGTGTGTGCGTCCACCGCGGCGGAAGACATTCGATTCTTTACGTACGCTGTTGTTTTTTATAAACGAATGACAAAGTGCATTGAGAAGAACAGGAGGGCTCTGAAAGTGGGAAATCTCCGGAGGGATTTGCGATTCGATCGGAACGTCGAGCTCACGGTTTCATTCACTATTGGTTACCAATATATCAACATCTGTCCTGAGGGACCAAGTCACACTTTGTAAAATTCAGTGTAAGATTCAGCAACTGAACAAACATCTACCAATACTCCAAATCTAGTTTTTTTTTAAAAACCAAAAACAATCGTGAAGCAGCCAAAACAAATGATAAACGGACAGACAAAAAAACAGAACGTACGACATTCTTAACCGCCAACGGACGTGTTTCTCTACAGCTTTCGTTTTGCTCCTAAGGGTCGTTTTTGGTCTCCAGCGTCTTTATGTCTTCCTCGTTCTGAATCGGACACGTGGATTGGTCAGATTGATCCGCCCTCGCAGCGTCCACAGTGTTAGTGGAGAGGTCCAGCTCCCTGTCAATCACAGCTGCTGGACCAATCAGAGGCAGTGCTGATGAGGGAACGGGACTGTCGTCTTTCTTGTTGCCGTTAACAGTCCTGAAAACACCAGATGCGGCTTTAACTTGTGCATGTGCAGCTTTACTGGCTAATTACTATTTTTATTGGGGTTAAAGGGATACATCACCCGAAAACAAAAATCCTGTCAGTGATTGTGAGACTCACATGCCGTGTCGAAGGACGTGCCGTTCCCATTCCGTGCTCAGTGTGAAGGTGCGGCCGCAGAACTCGCACGGATACCGTTTTACAGGAGACTCTGGAGCCGCAACACCTGCATCAACATCACAACACAACTTTAACTTAACGCAATATTCACTACGCAAACAAGCAGAAATCATCCTAAACATCCAACATGTCATTTGACATTTTACATTTATGCATTAGACAGATTCATGCTATGCATTTGATCAGTTCATGCATTCCCTCGAATCGAACCCCTGACCGTGGCATCATAATCTACAGGAATGCTTTGGCTCAGCTAATATATATCAGTATTTAATTTAATGTTTTTGACCATTCTTGTAGAAGCGCATTTGTGAGGTCAGGCACTGATGTTGGAGGAGAAGGCCTGGCTCGCAGTCTCCGCTCTAATTCATCCCAAAGGTGTTCTATCGGGATGAGGTCAGGACTCTGTGCAGGCCAGTCAAGTTCCTCCACACCAAACTCGCTCATCCATGTCTTTATGGACCGACGCTTTGTGCACTGGAGCGCAGTCATGTTGGGACAGGAAGGGGCCGTCCCCAAACTGTTCCCACAAAGTTGGGAGCATGAAATTGTCCAAAATGTCTTGGTATGCTGAAGCATTAAGAGTTCCTTTCACTGGAACTAAGGGGCCAAGCCCAACCCCTGAAAAACAACCCCACCCCATAATCCCCCCTCCACCAAACTTTACACTTGGCACAATGCAGTCAGACATGTCCCGTTCCCCTGGCAACCACCAAACCCAGACTCGTCCATGGGATTGCCAGAGAAGCGTGATTGGTCACACAGAGAACACGTCTCACTGCTCTAGAGTCCAGTGGCGGTGTGCTTTACCCCACTGCAGGAGTTATGATCACTCAATATGATTGACAGATCTAGAGCGAATGAGCTCTCTGACTCATAATAACACACGCAGAAAAAAACAGACACTCGCGCTCTGAACGCCGTTTCAAACTCTTCAGTGGAAAATTAATAGAAAATGATATTCTGTATAAAGAAATCTGAAGTAAACATGTGAGAATCTGTTTTCAGCATGAAGACTGTTACCTGCGGCGTCCGTCGGGCTGCTCGCCTCTTCCGGGAGCTTCTCCTCCTCTTCCTCATCCATCAGCTCTTCCTCCTCCTCCTCCTCCTCCTCGTCTGCCTCCTCTACGGCCTCGGCTTCCTCTCTCTCCTCTTCCTCACTGCTGCTCGCGTCCTTCATCTTGTCCTTCATCAGCTCCAGCTGGTCCAGGTTCACCCGTCCCACCAGCTCAAAGTTACGGATCACCTGCGGATCATCGGTTAGACTGAGGTCAGTCACGCGTGTCACGAGCTGCGTTTCCATCCACAGATTTAACTTGTGTGTATGGCATAAACGTTTGTGAATAAAGCAGCGTTTCCATCCCATGATTTCAAGAGAACAAAATCATCACTTCCTGGTGCAAAATATCAGCAATAAACTGTAAGTTGCTGTTTTTCCCTCCATCATAAATGAGTGGCGTCTCAGAGCGTCAGGTGAAACACACACACACACACACATTCAGAGCGTCAGGTCAAACACACACACACACATTCAGAGCGTCAGGCGAAACACACACACACACACTCAGAGCGTCAGGCGAAACACACACACACACACACACACTCAGAGCGTCAGGCGAAACACACACACACATTCAGAGCGTCAGGCGAAACACACACACACACACTCAGAGCGTCAGGCGAAACACACACACACACACACACACTCAGAGCGTCAGGCGAAACACACACACACACATTCAGAGCGTCAGGTGAAACACACACACACACTCAGAGCATCAGGTGAAACACACACACACACACTCAGAGCATCAGGCAAAAAACACACACACACACACACTCAGAGTGTCAGGCGAAACACACACACACACACACACACATTCAGAGCGTCAGGTGAAACACACAACACACTCAGAGCGTAAGGCGAAACACACACACACACACACTCAGAGCGTCAGGCGAAACAAACACACTCAGAGTGTCAGGTGAAACACACACACACACTCAGAGCGTCAGGCGAAACACACACACACACACACATTCAGAGCGTCAGGCGAAACACACACACAGAGCATCAGGCAAAAAACACACACACACACACACACACACACTCAGAGTGTCAGGCGAAACACACACACACACACATTCAGAGCGTCAGGTGAAACACACAACACACTCAGAGCGTAAGGCGAAACACACACACACACACTCAGAGCGTCAGGCGAAACACACACACACACACACACTCAGGGCGTCAGGCGAAACACACACACACACACACACTCAGAGCGTCAGGTGAAACAAACACACTCAGAGCGTCAGGTGAAACACACACTCAGAGCGTCAGGCGAAACACACACACACACACACACTCAGAGCGTCAGACGAAACACACACACACACTCAGAGCGTCAGGCGAAACACACACACACACACACACACTCAGAGCGTCAGGCGAAACACACACACACACTCAGAGCGTCAGGCGAAACACACACACACACACACACTCAGAGCGTCAGACGAAACACACACACACACTCAGAGCGTCAGGCAAAACACACACAGACTCAGAGCGTCAGACGAAACACACACACACACTCAGAGCGTCAGGCGAAACACACACACACTCAGAGCGTAAGGCGAAACACACACACACTCAGAGTGTCAGGTGAAACACGCACACACTCAGAGCGTCAGGTGAAACACACACACACTCAGAGTGTCAGGTGAAACACACACACACTCAGAGCGTAAGGCGAAACACACACACACTCAGAGCGTCAGGCGAAACACACACACACTCAGAGTGTCAGGTGAAACACACGCACACACTCAGAGCGTCAGGTGAAAAACACACACACTCAGAGTGTCAGGTGAAACACACGCACACACACACTCAGAGCGTCAGACGAAACACACACACACACTCAGAGCGTCAGGCGAAACACACACACACTCAAAGCGTAAGGCGAAACACACACACACTCAGAGTGTCAGTATAAACGCTTCTGGAGGAATACACACACACACACACACAATAAACGCTTCTGGAGGAATTAAACCCAATCATTCTGACCACAGACTTTGTCTCCAGCGTTTCAGAGCCACCAAACCAACATTTGAGATGCTGCGACGCCATTGGTCCGCTGGTTAGGCCAGTTATCCAATCACAGCCTCTCATGCGAGCTTTCTGGAGGGATTTATTCGCTAAATGTGTTTCCTTATTGGATAAAAAAAAAAGATCCGCTTCAATTAAAATAGAGTTTCAAAATCAAAACAAAGTCAAAATAAATTCATGAATAGCTAATAATTAAATAATAAAAAAATATTAAAAAACAAAATAAAACTAGTGAAAATTAAATATTTTATCATCATGTAATGTTAATGTTATAAAATAATTAAAATAAATAATAAAAAAACAATAAAAAAATTTGATGGAAAGCTAATAATTAAATAATAAATAAAAATTAAATATGTTACGATATAATGTTAATGTAAAATTTAAATTATTTGAATATACAAACAAATCAAAAAGATTTGAAAAGCTGATAAGTCATAAAAACAAATATTTTAATAAAAAAATTTATCTAAATATATTCATGAAAGCTAATAATTAAATCATAAAAAAATAAACAATTTTTTTTAAAGAGAAATAGAAATAAAAAAAAACCTTTACTACAAAATGTAATATTTTATAATGTATTGTTAATGTAAAATTAACAAATACTTTAAAAATTAAAACAAACCAAAGATGACATCTTAATAAATAATAAAAAAATAACTAAAATAAATCTGTGTATGTTTTTTATCTGTGTAAGTGCTTTTTTATGCAATATCCAAAAAACTGCATAAAAATAGGAGGATGGAAAGCTGAGAAACCCCCGGTCAGATCTAACAAATGAACCCTTGATGTAAAGGCACAGTGTGTAAGATATCCAACCACTAGATCAGTGTTATATATTTTGTTGACTGGTGCATTATCCCAAATGTTTAAATCCAGAGAATCTGCTGTTTTAACCGTGTCGTCGGTCAAAGACGTCATATCCGCGTTACCCTCGGCTAACATGTTCACCGCGAGTTTATCCTCAGAGTAACTCAGACAACACTGTTCTGACTAACTGCATAATCAGAAGAGCTTCTTTATACTCCAGGCCATTCAGCAGCACAAGTCATCCAGCTTTTATTAATTTGATATTCTAATATCGATCGTATTTTCGTACGATTGTTTTGACCAAGAAAAACCGCACAATCGTCAGATAATTCAGCTTGATAGCACAGTAAGGCTAGTGAGACGTGAGCACCTTGTGTTCCTCGCGCAGGTGTATCTCCAGCTCGTGCAGGAGCTTGCTGTCGTAGTAGCAGAGCTGACACTGGTACGGCTTCAGCTCCTCGTGCTTCTGGATGTGCTGCTGCAGACTGGGCTCGCTGGAGCAGGTGAAGGTGCATTTGTGACAGCGGAACACCACGCCCTCCAGGTGCCGCGACAGCTTGGAGCGCGACACCTCCAGCGGCGCCACGCGCTCCTCTGAGGGACACAAACACACGTCAGGCGCGCTCATACACCCTCTCAGTCTCAGCTGTGCGGGTCAGGCGCTCACCTCTGTGCAGGACGATGTGGTCGATCATGCTGCTCTTGTGTTTGCTGTGGTACAGACAGAAGGGGCAGCGCAGGTCTTTGAGCGGCTCCTCCGCGCCGCCGCTGGCGCTGTGACCGCCCTCCACATGCAGCGTGAACGTGGACCTGACACACACACACACACACAGGCATATTCTCATGATTAGATTCTACCAAACTCTTGATCAGGGGTTCTCAAACGGGTTCGTGAGTGGATGAAAAGCTAATAATTAGCTGTCATATTAAAATAAAGAATTTCAAAGTAAAAAAAAAATTGTAAATTGAGGAAGAAGTAATAATTTAATAATAAAAATTAAGTATTTTATAACATTATGTTAATGTAAAATTAAAATAAATAATTAAATTAAAACATATCAAAAGGACATATCTAAAATTTTTAAATTTTTGAAATAAAATCAATC
>CM077208.1:1105669-1178169 GCA_039654625.1 Rhinogobio ventralis | reverse complement strand
TGTGTGTGTGTGAGTGTTTGTGTGTGTGAGAGTTTGTGTGTGTGAGAGTTTGTGTGTGTTTGTGTGTGTGAGAGTTTGTGTGTGTGTGTGTGTGTGAGTTTGTGTGTGTGTGTGTGCGTGAGTGTTTGTGTGTGTGAGAGTTTGTGTGTGTGTGTGTGTGAGTTTGTGTGTGTGAGAGTTTGTGTGTGTGTGTGTGAGTGTTTGTGTGTGTGAGAGTTTGTGTGTGTGAGTGTTTGTGTGTGTGAGAGTTTGTGTGTGTGAGAGTTTGTGTGTGTGTGTGTGTGTGTGTGTGTGAGTTTGTGTGTGTGTGTGTGCGTGAGTGTTTGTGTGTGTGAGAGTTTGTGTGTGTGTGTGAGTTTGTGTGTGTGAGAGTTTGTGTGTGTGTGTGTGAGTGTTTGTGTGTGTGAGAGTTTGTGTGTGTGTGTGAGAGTTTGTGTGTGTTTGTGTGTGAGTGTTTGTGTGTGTGAGTGTTTGTGTGTGTGTGTGAGAGTTTGTGTGTGAGAGTTTGTGTGTGTGTGTGAGAGTTTGTGTGTGTGTGTGTGTGTGTGTGAGTGTTTGTGTGTGTGAGAGTTTGTGTGTGTGAGAGTTTGTGTGTGTGTGTGTGTGTGAGTTTGTGTGTGTGTGAAGCATCTCACCTGCGTGTGCTTTGTGCAGGTGGCTCTTGAGGCGGCTCAGGTATGAGGATTTAAAGGGACAGGACTTACAGCGGAACGGCTTCTGATGTCCGTGATGAGACTGGATGTGACGGTCCAGGCTGGAGAGGAAACAAAGCGTTCAGACACACGGATGGAGGAGAAAGAAGCATCCGATCAAAACTAAAAGAGCTGCTACATCCTCAGTGAGCAGCATCAGTACATTCACTCCAGTAAGATGGAGAAACAGCACAGAGTTAGCATCATTTACACACACTATACAGAATGAAAAGATAAATACATCTTTTTAGTTTACATGCATTTTGACATAGAATGTGAAAATGCATTAGCGCTCACAGGTGTGCTGGTCATTAACAGCAAAATCCCTGGGAAGATTCGGGACATCTGAACGATTCCACAAGGAAAACCCGTCTAATGATAACGCTAAAGATCAGTGAAACAAACGTGTCTCTGCAGAAGATCCCTGCTTTAGACTCTGACAAAACAGCCGTCTCCGTCAGGGATCTTGGGAATCAGTGTTTCCCGTGTGGCACATGAATGCGGCACTTTCTGGGTCACGGAACATCCAGTCAAGGCGGATTTACTCCAGGGAACCAAACAAAGGTCCTGCGCTGCAGACGAGACTAACTGTTCTGTCAAAATATCTCACAGGAAGTAAATGAGGAGACGTGGCATTTCAGCGCGAATCCGCATCTCACATGCGTTATCCCTCGGGATTCTCTGTATTTATCTATTGATCGTCAAGCCTATTTTAGTGCTTTAAAAACCCAAGCTTGTAACTCACTTGTGTCTGAACGGCGAGGCGAAGTGGCAGAACTGGCAGCTGTATTTGTCGCCTCTGTTGACGAGCGCGACGGCCGAGTGGCTCCTCTCGTGAGAGCGCAGGCCCTGCATGGACATGAACATGCGGTTGCACATGCTGCACGGGTGCCCGGGAACCGTGCGCGGCTTCTCCGGCGGTCCCACCATCGGCCCCGCTTCCATCGGCTCCTCTGTCTCCATGGCGACTCCGGCTGGTGGTGTGCCAGTCTCCAAAGGGTCTGCGTTCACAACATCCACATCCTCCACGTTGCCGTTGGTGATTCCATCCACGGGAACGGGACCAGGCGTCTCTGCTGCTTCCTGCTGTCCGAGGAAATGACTGAAATTAGTCATACAGTCATATTACATGAAATCCCACTATCAGTCAAAAGTTTGGAAAAGTCTGCTCATCAAGGCTGCATTTATTTGATGAAAAATACAGTAAAACAGTGAAATATGACTCCAGTGTAAATCAGCTGTGTGAATATATAGTAAAGTGTAATTATTAAAAAAAAAAGGGTAAGCAACAAAAACCAAATCTGCATATTGTAATGATTTTAAAATGAACTACATACACTATATTGCCAAAAGTATGGTGACGCCCCTCCAGATCCCTGAGTTCAGGTGTTCAATCCCTTCATGGCCACAGGTGTATAAATCAAGCACTAGGCATGCAGACGCTTCTACAAACATTTGTGAAAGAATGGGTCGCTCTCAGGAGCTCAGTGAACTCAAGCGTGGTACCGTTTTTTCATTCCTGAAATTTCCTCACTACTAAATATTCCACGCTCAACTGTTAGTGGGATTATAACAAAGTCAAAAGAGTCAATAGCTCCAGACCTCCAAACTTCTGTGTCCTTCAGATGAGCTCAAGAACAGTGTGTAGAGAGCTTCATGGAATGGGTTTCCATGGCCGAGCAGCTCATCCAAGCCTTACATCACCAAGAGCAATGCAAAGCGTGGGATGCAGTGGGGTAAAGCACGCCGCCACTGGACTCTAGAGCAGTGAGACGTGTTCTCTGGAGTGACCAATCACGCTTCTCTGTCTGCAATCCCATGGACGAGTCTGGGTTTGCCGGTTGCCAGGGGAACGGGACATGTCTGACTGCATTGTGCCAAGTGTAAAGTTTGGTGGAGGGGGGGTTATGGGGTGGGGTTGTTTTTCAGGGGTTGGGCTTGGCCTCTTAGTTCCAGTGAAAGGAACTCTTAATGCTTCAGCATACCAAGACATTTTGGACAATTTCATGCTCCCAAATTTGTGGGAACAGTTTGGGGATGGCCCCTTCCTGTCCCAACATGACTGCGCTCCAGTGCACAAAGCGTCGGTCCATAAAGACATGGATGAGCGAGTTTGGTGTGGAGGAACTTGACTGGCCTGCACAGAGTCCTGACCTCATCCCGATAGAACACCTTTGGGATGAATTAGAGCGGAGACTGCGAGCCAGGCCTTCTCGTCCAACATCAGTGCCTGACCTCACAAATGCGCTTCTAGAAGAATGGTCAAAAATTCCCATAAACACACTCCTAAACCTTGTGGAAAGCCTTCCCAGAAGAGCTGAAGCTGTTATAGCTGCAAAGGGTGGGCCAACTCCATATTAAACCCTACGGATTAAGAATGGGATGGCATTAAAGCTCATGTGCATGTAAAGGCAGGCGTCCCAAAACTTTTGGCAATATAGTGTATATAGATCATTCTGTATGTATATATATATATTCATTCTGTGGTGAAATAACAACAACTGTTTTTGACATGGTTTAATAATCCTGATAAATCACACATAGTCTGATATGATATTTCTCTCAGATGATCCGTGTTTGATCACGGCCATTAAAGCTCTCTGAGTCTTCCAGCACTAGTGGGACATCCCTCTTTCTTAATTTAGAAATGGCAGAGAGGTTCCTGTGTGTTTGTGAGACATCTGCTGCTTTACAGCCCACAGCAAAGAGAGAGAGAGAGAGAGAGAGAGAGACAGAGACAGAGAGAGAGAGAGAGAGAGAGAGAGAGACAGAGAGAGAGACAGAGAGAGAGAGACAGAGAGAGAGACAGAGACAGAGAGAGAGAGAGAGAGAGAGACAGAGAGAGAGAGACAGAGAGAGAGAGAGAGAGAGAGAGAGAGAGAGAGAGACAGAGAGAGAGAGAGAGAGAGAGAGACAGAGAGAGAGAGACAGAGAAAGACAGAGAGAGAGAGAGAGAGAGAGAGAGAGAGAGACAGAGAGAGAGAGAGAGAGAGAGAGAGAGAGAGACAGAGAGAGAGAGAGAGAGAGACAGAGAGAGAGACAGAGAGAGAGAGAGAGAGAGAGAGACAGAGAGAGAGACAGAGAGAGAGAGAGAGAGTGTGTGTGTGTGTGTGTGTGTGAGAGAGAGAGAGAGAGAGACTGACCCTGCACTTCAGACACACTCCTGCACCGTCAGCCAATCAGAGCCAAACACATCGAGAGACAGCCCTACATTTGTTCTTGTTTGAGAAGCGTTTCACTCGATATACGGCACAATAGAGGAGAAAACACCAGCGTGACTTCCCTTTCCTGACGAGTTTAACACAGCATACTGTTTCAAAGTTAAGGGAAACAATAGTGTGCAGCGCAGTTTCTGAAGGTTTCATGAAGGTAAATTTAAGACCTTTTCAAGATCAATTAAAGAAATTTTAAGGAATAAACTGGGAACACGTCAATATGTTCTCTAAATGTAAATGTCTAAGCACACGATGAGTGTATCAGTGACGTGTCAAAGTTTGAAAATCCAACAAATCTCCATAACTTTTTAATTAATTTTACAAAAAAATAGCTAGGAATCTTGGGTAAGTGATTTTATGATTAAAACAAGAAAAAATATCTGCCAATGTGTTCATAAAAATAATTCAAAATTTCTCAGGAAACAAGGCTTAATTTCTTCATTTTGCATGTCAAGTAAATGTATCTTGTTTTTAATTTATACTGAGGAAGAACATCATTTTTTGCAGTGCATGCAATTTAATTTAGGGCCCTATGAAATCTGTTTTATTTAATTTACATTTAAATTTTACCATCTTCGGAACACAAAATATATTTTTAATGAAATCTGAGAGATTTCTGTCCTCCATTGACAGTCTAAGCAACTTCCACTGACGCTTCAGAAAGTTCATTAAGAGAAACTGATCCATATGGAGCGGATTTCGCCAGATGTTCTGAAGAGACTCGATGGCTTTATATGATGAAGGAAAGTCTGACGGGTTTGGACGACAATAGGGCGAGGAAATGATCACAGGATTCTCATTTTTGGGTGAATTGGCCCTTTAAGAGACTGACCTACTTTTGACAAATTCTGTGTCATTCTGCATTATACAGTAAATTCCATTTTTATGAATGGATTCTGCAATTCCGTTCACGTTTTCTGCATCGCAGAAATCATAGGGCCCTAATTTAATTTGAATGTAAGACTTTCTGATCGAATTTAAGACATTTTAAGGCCTTACATTGTGGAAGGTCAAATTAAGACCCGCGGAAACCCTGCATTATTTTCTACATAGTAGCCTAGTGTTACCCAAACTTCATAAAACACCAGTGTGCTGAAATTATTGAAATATTAACTTGAAATCTCGGGGGGACTTTAATAAAATATTTCAGCTCAAAGGGGTTCAGCTGATGAAAAACCGGTTCTGTGTCTGTGAGCGCTGCCCCCTAGTGTCCGATGTGGTCCGGCCCTGTCCTGGCCTCTCTGTCTGCTGATCCTCACTGGGCTTCCATTCAAATCCTCCCTGCCAGCGTCCTGGCACTCTCAGTGGAATACTAACACTAAGGCGCTTACACACCACTCTCTACGCCACACCGTCAAGCCCACCTAACTGGCTTTCCCCCTTAGAGAGACCAAGGGTTGCGTCGATCAAGAGACTGGACTGTAAATGCAGCTCTCTGCACCTTAAGCGCTGCGGTTAATGAGGAAACTCCTCAATGGCACATATTTCTTATATGCAACTGCATTATCTTAAAGCAGTCTTTAGATTTTACCATGATTTCACAATTTAGTTTGTCACACCAGTCCAAATCCACTAGTGAAGACAAAGGCTGATTAAAAGTGGACCTAAGAAATACACTTTCCATTCTACATCCCTAACTAGAGAGCATTTCAAGGCATCACAGATGCACTCCCGGCACAAACGCGGTTCCAAAAGGTTGATGGCAACATTGTTGCCTTCTAAAAACCTAATTTAGTCCAGCATCGCATTCAGAAAAGAGCTTAAGAAATAAGAAAATCTTTCATTCTGTGTATGCAAAATGTGTAGCACAAGGCCACCAGATTTAATTACATGATCAACTTTACGACACGTTCAAGGCTTTCTTCATGAATGCCCACACAATGAAATAAAACACTCTTAAGTTTAAGCAGAAGTCATAACACCGCACTCGTCCCGTTTTCCCTGTTTCTTCTGCAACACTCAAGGATTTGCTCGATTTGTCTATTTCATTGAATGTGCAGCTGAATTGTAGCAGTTTAACCATCCAAACAAGAGAAAAAGACACTTGAGCGGAAGGTCCAAACGGCCTGTGAATGCGGTTGAGAAGACGCTGGAGATGAGAGGCCACCTCAGGGGAAAGACTGAATATAGACATTGTGCTCGAGTCTAACAAGACGGCTAAAACTGAAAATGTAAACAGAGGGGAAATTCAAAATAACAGCCTTTAGAACTAAGGCGACTGTTTAAAGCTATCTGATAGATGGTGTTTGTACCTTCACGTGTCCCTCCTTGGCCTCGCCGTACTGCACGTGCTTTCTCAGGTGGTTACAGATGGCCCGGAGGGTGGGGTGGACCTCCACGCAGAAATTGCACCTGTAGCCGATGGGAGTCTTATCAGGTGTGCTTTCCACCTATAAAGACAGAAAACCATTAGAAAATATCTTGACTGATGCAGTCTAGTTATTTGAAGCTGCTTGCAGTGTCTACCCTGTTGAAAAAAGGTATGTTTTGAAGCATGGCAGCTGGTCCTAATGCCGAGTTCACACTGCACGATTTTCAAACTCGTCAGATCACAGTTCTTTTTGCCCAGCACGACTATCAGGTAGCATTCAGCCGCTGCTGTGTTCACACTGACATAGGAAGAATCTCGGTCTCATCCACAAACTATGTTTCACAACCAAACACACGCGAGAAGTGATAAGGAAACAACGTGAGATCACGCGTGCGTCAGTTCTCGCTCAAGACTGGAATTGTTATAAAAAATGATATCCTGCAAGAAGCATGTGATCTAAATTGTCTGTGCACTGATTTGCAGCGAAAAGGAGAAAAATAAAACAATTATGGAGGAGCCTCGAGGAGGAAATGGTTGGGGAGAAGCGGGGAGCAAGGATTGTGTTCTGCAAAGAGATTTGGAGGTAAATATATTATTTTCCAATGTGCTGCTAGTGCGGCTGGTCAAGTGCTTTGTTTCTGTTTGATATAATTGTAAATATATCTATTAAAATACTGATATTGTGGTCTATAAGTCCTCCTCGAACTCCTCCTCATCTGCATGAACAAGCACTGATTTGCCTGTGATTTCAGGCATTTGTCTGCGATTTCCCAAAACCTGTCGGTGAGTCAAAATCGGGCCTAAAATCGTGCAGTGTGAACTCGACATTAATTGGTCCTGAGCTGGTTATAAGCTGGTCATGAGCTGGAGCTAGTTGTTTAGGACCAGCTTAGGACCAGCACGTGACCAGCTTAAACCAGCTCATGACCAACTAAGGACCAGCTCAAACCAGCTGCCATGCTTCAAAACATACCTAACCAGCACATGCTGTTTTTTCATTAGGGTAGTCTTACTTTTAACACATTACAAGGCTCACCTTATTCTCTGGTTTGGCTTCTGGTGGCTCTGTCGTCCTCTGCTTGCTTTGAAGCTGTTTTCTCCTTTCCATCCTCATGGCTCTTTTCTGGAAATCCTCGTTGTGGTTGACCAGATGGATGCTGAGTTCTGGAAGAGTCAAGAACTTGATTTCACAGTGGGTGCACTGGTAGAGCTCCGTCCCATCTTCTGCGGGGCTGGGAATGGTGACGAAATCCCATTTGAGTTCCTTGCTGTGGCAGTCATTGTAATGCATCACCAGCAGCTCCTCCGCACTGAACGAGAGTTTGAAGCATTTCATACATTTGAAGGGGAGCCAGTCAACGTCGCCTTCAGTTTCCACCTCATCCTTAACTTCAACTATTTCCACATCCTCCGTGGAAGGAGGTGTCTCCACTTCCTTGGAATAGATCACAGTGAAGTAACGGCCCAGTTTGCTGGAAGGCTGCTTCTTGGGAAAGACTCCCGGGTGGCGCTTTATGTAATGAGAAACGATACTCTTCCTGCTGAAAGCCTGGAAGGAGCAGAGCGAACATTTCCTTTGGTCCACCGCGAGCCTCAGCTCCTCGCTCATCGCTGGAGCCTCTGCATCTGATGCCAAGGGCACCGTCACCTTGTTTGGTTTCTCACCCACCGTCCTGGACGCTGCCAAGCAATGCGTGTAGTAAGCATCGATGTCGTGGCGTTTCTGGTAGTGTGCCGCGAGGCCTTTGCGGATGGGGTTGGTGTAGGCGCAGAGGGCACATTTAAAGACGTTGTTCTTCCCCTCAGGCTGCGCTCTGACATTGTTATGCTTGATACGGTAGTGGCGAGCGATACCCTTCCGGGTGGAGCAGAAGTATTTGCACAGCTGGCATTTAAACACAGCGTTCTTGTCGCTCTTTGCGGCTTCAGAGAGCGTGAGGTCCAAGTCACAGATCTCGGAGACTTCGGTCACATTGTTGCTACTGCATTCAGCAACCAAATCGTCTCTTCTAGCTGGCGACTGCATGGCGGTTGTTTTGAACATGTCTGCAGCAGGTTGGTTATGATATTTCTCATAGTGTATCTTGAGTTTCTCTAAAGTGCCATGTGTGTAAGGGCACATCTTGCAGCGGTACGCACCATAGCCCTGCCTCTGTGTTTTAGAGCGCTCATCGCTCTCGCTGGTTAACTCGTGCACCTGCTCGACATCATCAGCAAAGTCCTCAGCTGTGACTTTGATGGAAGGATGTCGTTTCTGGTAGTGTGTGAGAACTCCGTGGATGCGGGAGTTCACGTACGGACAGTGTCTGCACTTGTAAACTGAGCTGGGGTTAATGTCTGCTTCCTGAGCAAAGTCAGCAGCTTTCACTTTCATGCCCGGGTGTTTTTTGCCATAGTGGGTCAGAAGCCCATGAAGACTGTTGTACTCAGACAAGCACACGGTGCATTGGTAAGGGTTGTTTGAGATAGATGAGGTGGCAGACAGAGAGAGATTAGATTGGCGCTCGTGTGTTGGGCGACTAACTTCAACTCCAGTCTCTTCCTGCTGGTGGCTATTGAACGGACTGGATGTCGAAACGTGTCCTTTGGACAGTTGCGGGAGCAGCTTATCAGGTCCTTGGTTCCCCTTGATAATGTCGATGAGGACAGATTCATCACCTTTGATGGCCCAAGGGTGCACTACTTGGTAATGGTTAGTAATATCCCAGATGGAGCATGCCTCAAAGGCACAATCTCTGCATTGGTAATGCTTTGTTTCAGAGTTCCCACCCTGTCTGCTTGTGGAAGTATCAGGACCAGCCCACAGCTTGCTGGCCATGTAAGTGTAGTCGACGTTGTGCTCAGGGTGGCGTCTTTGGTAATGCATGAGCAGCCCGCTTGGTTCAGCGTGGGAATATATGCACCACTCACAGTGATAACCAGCCTCCAACACACCGTCCTGATAAGCCCAGTGTAAGATCGTCATGGCCGTGGCCTTCACAGTAGGATGATCCTTCTTCAAATGCTTCTTCAAGGCATACACGTAAGGAGACGTGTACACACAGTGTCTACACTTCAAAGATCGCAATGACCTGGATTTGTCTGCTTCAGTAGCTACAGTTGCTGTGGACGTGGAACTTCCCGCGTGGATCATCTGCACTCTTTCTCTCTGACTCCGGACCACAGCTGTATGTCTACGGACGAGGTCGGCATTGGCTTTCACGTCCCTGTGCTTCTTCTGGTAGTGAATCAACACCCCCTTCACAGTGCGGTTCCCATAGTCGCAGTGCTGGCAGAAGAACAGCATTTCAGGTTCCCCTTTGTCGGATGCTCCTTTAGCGTTGGAATTACCTGACCCTTCAATCCCGTTGTTGTTGAATTGCTTCAGAAACTGTTTAGGGGGTGCGATCTGTAACTCGTCCATGAGTTTCAGCAGTCCTGGGGTTGGGGGTGCTTGCTTTATGTACTTCGCCGTCACCTTAATCTCTGGATGTCGCTTTTGATAGTGGACCAGAACGCCCACTACAGAGCGGTTATTGTAGACACAGTGCTTGCAGTAATAAACATCTTCATCCAGAGCCCCAGGTAGGATGGAGTTTGAAGACTTGGGGGTGCTAGTTAGGCTGTAGGTTGAATTGCTGGACAACTGTGTTCGGTCAACAGATATGACCCGCATTGTCTTCTGTATGCGGAAGTACGAGGCCTTTTGCTCGGGGTGTTTTTTCTGATAATGGACCAGTACTGAGTGCATGTTGGGACTTGAGAAAGAACAGACATCACAGTCATACACCACCACATTACCACCCAGACTTTCTCGAAGAGCTTCAGCCTCTGTGTTTGCTTCTGGCGTTTTGCAGATGCTTTTGAGAGCCGGACTGGATGATGATCTGGACCCAGATGAGGTGGAGCTTAAACTCTTCGGGCCAGAATTCAAGATTTCTCTTAGTGTTTGGGACTCGGTTGCACTTTTATGAGGCTGATCGACCATGTAGCTGGAAAAAATCATGGCATTGTTGATCTTCACTGAAGGGTGCATTCTTTGATAATGGGGCATCAGACTCCGCACATTTGGACTTGTGTAGGAACAGAAACGGCACATATACACCAGATCTGGCTGGTTAAAGTTCAAGACGTTACTTGCTTCTGGATGGTGCGTCATATAGTGCTGGTGCAGATCATTAAAGTTGTTATATTCGATGAAGCACTCGAGGCAACGGAAGACTGCGCTCTGATCCTCTGGGTCCAGGATGTATCTGAAGCTAAACTTGATGTAAGGGTGCATCCTCTGGTAGTGTGTGCTGACACTGCGAGCGGACTTGTTTTGGTACTCACAATGTTTGCAGTAGAACAGGTTCCCGGGTTCCCCAGTGTATTCAACATTGTCCTGATACGCCTCTCTGCCATCTTGACTGCTTTGATCTTGGGCATCTTTAGATTCCAAAGAGGCACTATAATTATCTTCATCATCAGAAATGGTTACTTGAACGGGAATGTTTCTTGAGCCGAGTTTGGACTGCAGACTGCTCTTCCTTTTCCCAACACCACGCTCCTTCTGAAGACCTCCAGAATTCCTAGCATGAAGGTGCTGAGTGTTGAATGTGTAGTGCTGACTTTGAGCATCAGAGGTTTCTCTTTCTTTGCTTGTTTCTGCATCGACGTGATTGCCATTCTCCTCCACGTCATCATCCATCTCCTCAAGGTTAATCACATCCTCGTGCTGTTGGCTTTGACTAATCTTGCTCTGGAGATTATTTGCAATTTCATCAATCCTTGTCCGTTTTTTTACGGGAGAGAGATCCAAGGGCAAATCGTTGATGGACTTTCTTGCGGTCTTCCCAATAAGGTGCTTCTTGGTTGAAAATCCAAGGATTGATGTTTGAGTTTTCTGGACGAAGCTTGAAGAGCTGTAGGACTCAGACTCAGAATCTTGCAGCTCATTAGACAAACTCTCTTGACCCGTGATTTGTGTTCCATCACAGTATGAGTGTTTGTGTTGCTGGTGGACACGTAGACCTTTCAGTGTGATGGTGGAGAAATTACACAGTGAGCACCGATGAGGACCTTGCTGTTCCTCACCTGCATTGGATTTTTTCCCGTTGATTTTTGAGCTGCTGTTTCCTCCATTTACGGGCTCGGAGCGTTCACCTTGACCATCTAGACTTTCACTGGTTAAGTCCATGGTGTCCCATTCGGAAGACCCACCATGACATTGTTTGTGCGTGTCAAGCTTTAGTGGGTTGGTGCAAAGAAAGGGGCACTTGTCACATTTATACACCGTAGCTTTGCCAGATAAGTGTATGTTCTCTATGTGACGAGAAATACTACGTCGGTGCATGGTCAAGAAGGAGCAGAAAGGGCACTGGAACCTGTTCATATGTCTTTTAAATGGAACTCCTTTCGTTTCTAGCAGATCATTATCCTCTTCTGACAGAAGCAGCTTAGTAGAATCCTCAGCTGGCTCCGTGTAATGGGGATCATCCATGCCACAGAGTTCATCATCTGAACTGCTTCTGGAATCATTCAGCACGCTGGCCTCTAGATCCATGCCAGATCTAGACATATCTGACATGGTGAAAGTCGATCTCTCTGACAGTATGGAAGATCCTGTGCTGTTAGGTATTTTTGCTGTGAGCTGTGAGTAGTGAAAACTTGATATCCCTGAAGTGGACTTGAGTGATGCATTGCCAGAGGATCCTTTGATTGACGGGACATTTACGGAGGAACCTTCATTGCTCGCTAGATCGTTCAGGTTTAAATTGGAGGTTGGAGTGCTTCTCCTAGATGAAGCCGAATCAGACTTGCTGGATCCTGCACTTCCGTCCTGCATTTTGGGCTGTTGCAACGATACCATAATCTTCACCATGTTACGGTGTTTCTTCATCATGTGATCGGCTAACTGCTGCCTTTGCGAAGTCTGAAAGCCACACCACTCGCAGTTAAAGCCTCCTCTTGACTGGGGCTTGATCATAGACTCCAGCACACGACGTTCTACATTCCCTGGTGTATCTTCACTGTGTTCTTCAACGGAGGAGGCGTCAGAGTCCAGAACTTCTGCTTCGACAGGAGAAGCCGAGTGGCCTGGTAGACCTTCTTTGTGGTGCACTTTCTGGTGTTTCAGAATTCGAGCTCTGTGTGGGGATTTATAAGTGCAATACTGGCAGGAAAAGATGGTTCCTACACCATCATAAGTCGTAGCGCTGCAGCTGGCCTGCTTGGAAGTTTTGAAGGATCTCTCATCGCTTGCTTCTCCATGGACCTTCCTGGTGTGTTCACTGAGAAGAGAGCTGGATCTGAAGTACCGCACACAGAACTTGCACTGAAAGAATGACGTTGACGATTTATTTGAAGGTTTTGCTGATTGGTTGTGTTTAGCTTGCTTGGAACCGGAGGAGTGCCCAAGGTCTTTGTTCAAGGAGTGGATGCCTGAAACATGAACAGAGAAAGAAAAACTTTGAGCGCTTTTGAAGTTTTGAAGGCACTCATGATCTATTTCTATTTCAGGTCGCACATAAGAAATGTTGATATACCTGCGTCCTTTTTCAAGGAGTGATTGGTTAAGTCTTCCTCGTCCTCTGTTTGGCTGTGGGAGTTTAACGAGTTTGACCTGGACCGTCTGGGAGACTCTTCACCTTCTCCCACTTCTGTGGGCTGCAGGAAGGCCGTGTGGACGTCCTGTATGTGCGTCTTGAGCTCATCGTTCGTCTCTGCACGGAAATCACAGCCATCGCACTGCAGCACTTCCATCGCTTAGGACTCCCTGGAAAATCAGGGAAACCTGTTTAGAGTCAGAAAGAGAGAAAGAGGTAAGAGGCAGTAAAAACTTAGACAAGGACATTTTATACCACAGCAAAGAGACAAATACAGAATACAACAGAAGAATCAGTCTTTTTTTTTTGGCGAGTGGTCAGTCTGCTCCAAGAACAATAGCTGAGGAGGGATTATGGGCTGATTTGTTCCATTTTTTTATTACCCAGGGATAAGCCTTAGCTGGAGCACACCAGTGGGCCTTGGTATTTACATCCGCATGTTCCATCAGATTGCATCAAGCCCTTCTGAAATAAGATTGAGTGAATCCGCCGAGGGATGAGGAATGCTTCAGAGATGCAGTGCAAACACAAAGGATTATGGGGCGGGCCGTCACTTGGAGGTGGCATTATTATGTCCTGTGACCTAAGAGCACCCCGCAACCACGCCAATCAATGAGCTGAAACAAAGTATGACTCCGTCCCCGATCAATACTTTTTCATTAATACGCACACCACTGCTAAATTCAGTACGTACACATGCTGTCCATGCACAAATCTCTGCTGTATTTGGGAAAATTGCAATATTTCATTAGACTGCAGTGAACATTTTCATACACCAATAAAATATTATCATCTACAAACTAAGCCAGAAATGACAGAAAGCATGATTTGAACGAACTGACCTCATGTAAACCTAATGTCCAAAAATATAGATATAAAACCACCACCCTCTACAACACTAAACGGGTCTTCCGGTAAAAGACCATTAAAAGATACCGCAAACATGTTTTTCTTTCATCATGGGTCATTCTCAATGTGATCTGTGTGACAAGGACACGAGTATTAGCATGAACTCAACAACAGCAATGCATTTTAGCGGTCGTACAGCACGGTACCAGCTCCGCATATCTGACAGCAATCAACACAGCCCAGAGTGATTCTTCAGCCTTGGCTGGCTCACACATCAGGACACATTCTGTGGGTGATTTCTGCAAGAAAAGGCCTCAATGTCAAGGCCAGAATTATATGGGTTTATTGCAATGCTACACATTAGAGGAGGCCTTGAATGCTGTAAAAGCAAGCAAAAATAGATTATACTTGGATCTTAGTCGCTCCTAAAGTTACTAAGGCCATTTTCACTGGGAACTGAGGACAAGACTAGATAAAATCAACTCTGCATTCACAAAGGGACTAAAATACTGTCAAGGACATGATTTGCAATTGTTCTTAAAATAAGAGGCACAAAAGCATGATCTACAGTTATCATACAACATGTGCTTTAAAGATGCTGATGTAACCAAGGACATGTGGGTGGGTAAAAATAATATGTCATAGCCCTCTTTCATGGTCCAATCAAATCCTGGTAAGCCAGATCAAATTAATGATTGTTGCTTCACCCACCTGACAAAAACAATAAAACAACAGCAACAGCACATCATGTCTGTATCACAAATGTTTGAGTTATGTACCAATGCTTTAATGCTTAAAGGGTAACTCAACCCCTGATCAGAGCCTAACTCCACCCACTGGCAATATTTGAAAAATGCTGGAAAAGTGGGCAGAGCCCAGCGGAGACAGAGGGGATGAACCGAGGGCGCTCAATAGGCAGCGCAGGACCAATAGGTTCAAACTTAATAGCCTATTATAAACAGATTTCTTCAAATAAAAGTTAGACTTTATACGCCAGCACTTTACGGTATTATTGTTCGTTACCACGGCAACCACTTGCATGTCAAGGTTTGAAAGCGCGTCTCGTGTATAAAAAAATGAGTACACATTACGGGCGGCAAAAATATCGCAAGAAACGAAATGTACTGACAACTGCATTATTTAACCATATTTTCTTCATTAGAATGTTGACAGTAAGTGTCAAGTAAGTTTCATTCATAATGTGTCTACTTCATGTAACATGAGAGTTCACACTGGAGTGAAGCTGTTCTCCTGTGATCAATGGGGAAAACATTAGGGCGTGGTGAGCTCGTGCCAGGGGCGTGGATAGTGAGCCGCTGGAAGAGCCAACATACGTCACGATGGCAAACAACGTCCAATAGGAAAATTCAACTGCAGTAGCCACCGTTCAACCTTAAGAGGGCAGCACTCAGACGTTTTTACACCATATATTGTAGAATTAAAACACTTCATACCCAAATGTCAAAACATTTAATCGAATCCATGAACAGCACTAATAAAGCCCCAGTCTTGCAGATCATTAACTAAAAAAAGTTGTTTTAGGGTTTAGTTACCCTTTAAAAGGTAAGTTCGGTAATTTGTTCAAATGTAAATTAAAGATGCCTTTTATTATCACGTTATATCTGCTTAGACAAAAATCTCCAATGTGGTTCTATACAGAACTCTAGGGTTCTCGACCCAACTTTAAAGAACACTTTATGCCAAAAAGGTTCAATGTGGTTCTATACAGAACTCTAGGGTTCTCGACCCAACTTTAAAGAACACTTTATGCCAAAAAGGTTCTATATAAGGAGAAACATCTTAAGTGATTGCATATGTTTAACGGGTTACTTCAATTGATTCTAGTGATGAAGTATGTTTACGAGCTCTTTAAATACTTAAAAATGTATTAAAATGTATTGAAGCTAAATCCATAAAATGACCCCATGATGGAAAAAGGTTGTATTTCTGAAGCGCCTGATGGAATCCTTTAAGATTCTACATAGTGTAGACTTTACCAACAGCAGAGAAAACAGGTTTCATGGCTGAATGGTTGGAATTCCTGCTAGATGAGAAGAGAATAAAGACATCCGAGCCATCACACCTACATCTTATCACCTGTGGCCTCAAACCGTAAAAGCAGACACTGGTTTCAACCTTCATTCTGAACAACACTGCCAGTGTGTCCCAGGGCAGGTTCGCCCATTGTCTCTCGAGGTCGAGTTTCAGCTCCGCCCTGATCTGTTCCGGCACTCCAGAGGAACTCAGAACAAAGTTACATCCATATCTGGTCAAAGCCAGGTAGAGGAGAGAAACACAAACACGAAAATAGGAGACATAAAACGTCGCAAATCGCACCTAGCAGCCTGTCTGCCGGATCCTTCAGTGCCTGGATGGGCTAATGGGGTGAAATTTGTGAAGCTTTCATGTGCTTCTGACAGCCACTGAGCGCCACAGATGCTTTGAGCTTCAAGGGCAGCCATTTTAAGAGCAGCAATGTGTGCTGAGGTGTTCAGGCAGAGCGTAACATGGACTCGCAGATCTGATCCTCTCGCTGCCACTGGAGAGCAGCTGACAGAAATCTATCTAGCAGATGTAACGCACCCAAAACCTTCAGCCTGCACAGCTCAGCAGAACCGCAGGAAGAAGAAAAAACCTTCTCTCTCTCTCTCTCTCTCTCTCTCTCTCTCGTGCCAGCCTGAGCCTAGCTTGTCATATTTTAAACATCTTGGGATTTCAAAAAGACATTGCATTTTACAATCGGGCACCCAAACTGATTTGCAGTACATGTCCGACAAAAGACAAAAACACTTGTTTTAGCCTTTTAACTTAAATAGTTGTGGTTCATGAAGGCTGGTCTTTTTAAAGAGATTATTGCAGAAGTGAAAGCGCTTAGAAGTTACAGAAGTTTAAGTTTACTGTAAAGCAAATTACATACAAAATATACGTTTTACTAAATAATTTGGCCTCTAAAATTGCAAAAGTTGTTCCAAATTTGAAGTTGATATCACAAAAATCGAGTTTAAATTTGGAGCTTTCGAATGATACCTAATGATGATTACTAAAGCATGTGATGGAGATAAACCAGGACACTGACAGTTAACAGGTTAAAATGCTTATTTATATCTTTTGCGTTCCCAAGATGCTACAACAACCTCCATGCAAAACTCCTAAAAATGGTGCACATGTATACTAGGGACCAATTTTTGATTGTATTCAGTTAACAAAAGTTCTTACTTTACAGCAGTTCCTGGCCTGTTGTTCCAAGGATCTTGGAGAAGTTTCCCACTGACACACTAAAGCAAAAGATATAAATAACCGTCTTAAATGTGAAGCATCTCATGTGCCTATGACTGCGTGCGTCGAGAATCGAACCCATGATCTCGGTGTTGCTAGCTCTACCAGTTGACACAGAATGCGTTTTTCTATGTAAACACACGTTTTTGTGCTTTCATCCTTTGTTAAATCAAGTTAAATTAAAAGAAAGGCAACACTTTATTTAGATAGTCCACTTTAGACATTCTACTAACTTTATATAACTTTGCAAGTACTTATTCTACCAACCCTAACTCTAACAGTCTATTAATACTCTAATGTAGACGCAGAGTTACTTATAGTTAGTAGAATGTCTAAAGTGGACCATCAAAAAGTGTTACTAAAATTTGATCATATTCTGTACAATATGATCAATAAGTCACAGAAACAGATGTTTTTCCATTACTTTAACTCATGCAACCGATTTCAACGTCATTAAGTTATGCATGATTTAACTATACAACACTTTAAAAATGAGTTGCATGACTTGTACAGCCAATTTGATTGAATTTAATGCAGCAATTAAAGTTAAGTTTTAAAGTTGCATTAGGTGAAATTTTTATGTCTTGCATTTTTCAAAGCAAAAACACGTTCTAGACCTAAACCGGTGTCCTCAAGACTGACTAGTCTCAGCTGCTTAACTTCTGACTAGTTGATTTTGAGCATATGCAGCGTCACACACCCACACAGGACAGAGTTAGAAGGACTCTTATGTCAAGCTTAGAGGAACTAAAGCTTCACAA
The DNA here is from genome assembly GCA_039654625.1 of Rhinogobio ventralis. Classification (NCBI taxonomy): domain Eukaryota; kingdom Metazoa; phylum Chordata; class Actinopteri; order Cypriniformes; family Gobionidae; genus Rhinogobio; species Rhinogobio ventralis. Next base: position 1,160,499 of record CM077208.1, on the reverse strand, counting down.
GGGGGTCTAAAAATGCAAAGCATGCCTGAACTTCCCTCTTTCAGAGCTCGGAAAACATCTGCAGCCCTGGGGTACGACCGAAGACGACGAGTGAGCGACTGAACACATGGGGAAAAAACTGGAGACCCCGCGAGACCTTTCTATCTCCACAGATTCCAAAGTCTACTGACGCTTGTTAATCACCAACCGGCCGACCTGCCGTAACGGCTGCTCGACGCGGCTCCAGCGCAGATGCCCCTCTCAAAGAATAAGCCAACATTAAGCTGATTAGAAGAACAGGGGTTTTGTCCTTAACCGTCGGTCCACCATCTCACACAACAGACAGAGAGAGAGAGAGACAGTTCTCTCATTCATCATTCATCTAATCAGCTCTCACGAATAATGACACACTGATTGAGCAAGTTAACTGATATTGATAACATGATAAAACCAAACTGCCAGAATCTAGTATTAATATTTACCCTGATTATCACAAGTTAAATGATGTAGCCGCATGAGGACTGTTTAATTGCTCACTGATTTCTTTCATAGCTCAGGCAACGTATGGGAGCTTCACTGAAATATCATCTACGTCTCAGATGTTTCCCCAGCGGTCAAGTTTGGAATAATTAATATTTTTAAATGCTTTTGAATGTCTCTTCTGCTCACCAAGGCTGCATTTATTTAGCTTTAAATACGGTAAAAAATATGAAATATTATTATAATGTAAAGCAGCTGTTCTCTATGCGAATATATAGTAAAGTGTAATTTATTCCTGTGATCAAAGCTGAATTTATCATCATTACTCCAGTCTTCAGTGTCACATGATCCTTCACAAATCATAATAAGAGGATTTGATGCTCAAGAAATTTCCAGTGTTGAAAACATATTTCTGTGGAAACTGATTCTTTGATGAATAGAAAGTTCAAAAGAACAGCATTTATTTGAAATAGAATCTTTTGTAACATTATAAATGTCACTTTTGATCAATTTAATGCATCCTTGAGGAATACAATTATTATTTTAAAAATCTTTCTAACCCCAAACTTTTAAACAGTAGTGTATCTCGGTTTCCACAGAAATATGAACTGTTTTCAACACTGATAATGATCATAAATGTTTGTTGATCATCAAATCCTCATATGAGAATGATTTGTGAAGGATCATGTGACACTGAAGACTGGAGTAATGATGATAAATTCAGCTTTGATCACAGAAATAAATCACACTTTACTATATATTCACATAGAGAACAGCTGCTTTACACTGGAGTCATATTTCATAATATTTACTGTATTTTTGATCAAATAAATGCAGAAGCAACTCTTTCAAAAACATAGCAAAATCGTAAATACTCCAAACTTTTGACTAGCAGTGTAAAAACACAAAATAGAGTTAAAAATGAATGCGGCTAGGAGCAGATATCATCTGAGATTTTCTTTCATAGGGTTAGTGGCTATGAACTGGTCTTTCCACAGTCTGATTAATCAGGAACTGAAGATCAGGTTCTTTCACTTCAGGTCCGTGCAGACGGGTGGAATGGGATCTTCAGCTCGTGGTTTGGACACGTGTGCCGATCTCAGCGGAGGTTTGGCTGTTATATAAGCTTATGGAACATGTTATATAAAAACACACGACAGGGTCGATCGACAGATTTCTGCTGCACAAACATCACAGGAAGAGTCACTAGAGAGGTACTTCAATACAGTGCATCCGGAAAGAATTCACAACGCTTCACATTTTGTTATGACACAGCCTTATTCCAAAATGGATTAAATCATTATTTTCCTCAAAATTCTACAAACAATACCCCATAATGACAACGTGAAAGAAGTTTGTTTGAAATCTTCGCAAATGTATTAAAAATAAAAAAATCACATGTACATAAGTATGAGATGGTGGTCTAGTGGGTTAAACCACTGAACTGATACGCAGAAGGATGGTTCGATCCCAGCAGTCGCCACCAGTGTGTCCTTGAGCAAGGCACTTTACTCCATGCTGCTCCAGGGGGATTGTCTGCCATTTACATAAATGTAAATGTAAGTATTCACAGCCTTTGCCATGACACTCATCATTGAGCTCAGGTGCTACTGTTTCCACTGATCGTCCTTGAGATGTTTCTACAGCTTGATTGGAGTCCACCTGTGGTAAATTCAGCTGATTGGACATGATTTGGAGAGGCACACACCTGTCTATATAAGGTCACACAGTTAACTGTGCATGTCCGAGCACAAACCAAGTCATGAAGTCCAAGGGATTGTCTGTAGACCACAGAGACAGGATTGTATGGAGCCACAGATCTGGGGAAGGGTACAGAAACATTTCTGCAGCATTGAAGCTCCCATGAGCACAGTGGCCTCCATCATCCGTAAATGGAAGAAGTTTGGAACCACCAGGACTCGGGGGAGAAGGGCCTTAGTCAGGGAGGAAGAGCCCGATGGTCACTCTGACAGAGCTCCAGCGTTTCTCTGTGGAGAGAGGAGAACCTTCCAGAAGAACATCCATCTCTGCAGCTCTCCACCAATCAGGCCTGTGTGGGAGAGTGGCCAGACGGAAGCCACTCCTCAGGAAAAGGCACATGACAGCCGCCTGGAGTTTGCCAAAAGGCACCGGAAGGACTCTCAGACTATGAGAAACAAAATTCTCTGATCTGATGAAACAAAGATTGAACTCTTTGGCCTGAATGGAGGAAACCAGGCACCGCTCATCGCCTGGCCAATCCCATCCCTACAGTGAAGCATGGTGTGGCAGCATCATGCTGTGGGGGTGTTTTTCAGCGGCAGGAACTGGGAGACTAGTCAGGATCAAGGGAAAGATGAATGCAGTGATGTACAGAGACATCCTTGATGAAAACCTGCTCCAGAGCGCTCTGGACCTCAGACTGGGGCGAAGGTTCATCTTCCAACAGCACAATGACCCTAAGCACACAGCCAAGATAACAAAGGAGTGGCTATGGGACAACTCTGGGAATGTCCTTGAGTGGCCCAGCCAGAGCCCAGACTTGATCCCGATTGAACATCTCTGGAGAGATCTGAAAATGGCTGTGCACCGACGCTCCCCATCCAACCTGATGGAGCTTGAGAGGTCCTGCAAAGAAGAATGGAAGAAACTGCCCAAAAATAGGTGTGCCGAGCTTTAGCATCAAACTCAAAGAGACCTGAGGCTGTGATCGGTGCCAAAAGAAGCTTCAACAAAGCATTGAGCAAAGGCTGGGAATACTTATGGACGTGATTTTTTTCCCGTTTTTTATTTTTTTATAAATTTGCAAAGATTTCGAACAAACTTCTTTCCCGTTGTCATTATGGGGTGTTGTTTGTAGAATTTTGAGGGGAATAATGAATTTAATCCATTTTGGAATAAGGCTGTACCAAAAATGTGGAAAAAGTGAAGCACTGTGAATACTTTCCGGATGCACTGTACCAGGTTGATACTAAAACAAAACAGAGCAGAAGGTTAATATGGTTTATTTTTATATTAGTATTTAATTTTATAAATAAAGAAGCATATCAGTAAACCTGCTCTCCTCAGATTCAAACACATGATCTTTTGTTTGCAAAACATGATTTTGCCTGTATTTTACTTCTTGCTTACCCCCTTCCTCATTTACTCGCCCTCATGTCGTTCCAAACCTGTAAGACTTTCTTTCTTCAGTGTGAGCATTAAAGATGATGTTTTGAAAAGCGTTGGGAACCAAAAAAAACTGGACCCCTTTGACTTTCATTTTATGGACACATTTGGAGAGATTTCTCAAAGTATCTCCTTTGATGTTCTACAGAAGTCAGAAAGTCAGTCATACAGGTTTTGAACAACATGACGGCGAGTAAATGAGGGCAGAATGATCATTTATGAGTGAACGATCCCTTCATGGCACTTTTAGAGCAAATACAGCCCTCTTTTTGAGCACTGAACTTAAATGGTTGTAGTTCATGAATGCTTTTGAATACAGACATGAGGTTTAAAGCAGATTATTGTAGAACTGAAGGGAAAAAATGAAAGTTACTGTAAAGCAAATGTCCTGAAATAATTTTTTTTACACAAAACACATTTTACAAAATATATTTGTACTACAATTGCTAGAAAATCAAAGCTGCAAGTCAAACAAAGTTGTGTTCCAAATTTGAAGTTTGAAAGGTAAAGTAGGATTTCCATGGTAACGCAACGTCCAATTCCAAAATGATTTTCACGTGATGAATTTTGAGTGTTTAAGCTTTCGAATGATACCTAATTTAGATGATAATTTATGGTTTGATACAGAACTCTAGGGTTCTTGACTCAACTTTAAAGAACACTTTATGCCAAAAAGGTTCAATGTGGTTCTATATAGAACTCTAGGGTTCTTGACTCAACTTTAAAGAACACTTTATGCCAAAAAGGTTCAATGAGGTTCTATACAGAACTCTAGGGTTCTCGACTCAACTTTAAAGAACACTTTATGCCAAAAAGTTTCAATGTGGTTCTATACAGAACTCTAGGGTTCTCGACTCAACTTTAAAGAACACTTTATGCCAAAAAAGTTCAATGTGGTTCTATACAGAACTCTAGGGTTCTCGACTCAACTTTAAAGAACACTTTATGCTAAAAAAGTTCAATGTGGTTCTATACAGAACTCTAGGGTTCTCGACTCAACTTTAAAGAACACTTTATGCCAAAAAGGTTCAATGTGGTTCTATACAGAACTCTAAGGTTCTCGACTCAACTTTAAAGAACACTTTATGCCAAAAAGGTTCAATGTGGTTCTATACAGAACTCTAGGGTTCTCGACTCAACTTTAAAGAACACTTTATGCCAAAAAGTTTCAATGAGGTTCTATATAGAACTCTAGGGTTCTCGACTCAACTTTAAAGAACACTTTATGCCAAAAAGGTTCAATGAGGTTCTATACAGAACTCTAGGGTTCTCGACTCAACTTTAAAGAACACTTTATGCTAAAAAAGTTCAATGTGGTTCTATACAGAACTCTAGGGTTCTCGACTCAACTTTAAAGAACACTTTATGCCAAAAAGGTTCAATGTGGTTCTATACAGAACTCTAAGGTTCTCGACTCAACTTTAAAGAACACTTTATGCCAAAAAAGTTCAATGTGGTTCTATACAGAACTCTAGGGTTCTCGACTCAACTTTAAAGAACACTTTATGCCAAAAAGGTTCAATGAGGTTCTATATAGAACTCTAGGGTTCTCGACTCAACTTTAAAGAACACTTTATGCCAAAAAGGTTCAATGTGGTTCTATACAGAACTCTAGGGTTCTCGACTCAACTTTAAAGAACACTTTATGCCAAAAAGGTTCAATGAGGTTCTATATAGAACTCTAGGGTTCTCGACTCAACTTTAAAGAACACTTTATGCCAAAAAGGTTCAATGAGGTTCTATACAGAACTCTAAGGTTCTCGACTCAACTTTAAAGAACACTTTATGCCAAAAAGGTTCAATGTGGTTCTATACAGAACTCTAGGGTTCTCGACTCAACTTTAAAGAACACTTTATGCCAAAAAGGTTCAATGTGGTTCTATACAGAACTCTAGGGTTCTTGACTCAACTTTAAAGAACACTTTATGCCAAAAAGGTTCAATGTGGTTCTATATAGAACTCTAGGGTTCTTGACTCAACTTTAAAGAACATTTTATGCCAAAAAGGTTCAATGTGGTTCTATACAGAACTCTAGGGTTCTCGACTCAACTTTAAAGAACACTTTATGCCAAAAAAGTTCAATGTGGTTCTATACAGAACTCTAGGGTTCTCGACTCAACTTTAAAGAACACTTTATGCCAAAAAGGTTCAATGAGGTTCTATATAGAACTCTAGGGTTCTCGACTCAACTTTAAAGAACACTTTATGCCAAAAAGGTTCAATGTGGTTCTATACAGAACTCTAGGGTTCTCGACTCAACTTTAAAGAACACTTTATGCCAAAAAGGTTCAATGAGGTTCTATATAGAACTCTAGGGTTCTCGACTCAACTTTAAAGAACACTTTATGCCAAAAAGGTTCAATGAGGTTCTATACAGAACTCTAAGGTTCTCGACTCAACTTTAAAGAACACTTTATGCCAAAAAGGTTCAATGTGGTTCTATACAGAACTCTAGGGTTCTCGACTCAACTTTAAAGAACACTTTATGCCAAAAAGGTTCAATGTGGTTCTATACAGAACTCTAGGGTTCTTGACTCAACTTTAAAGAACACTTTATGCCAAAAAGGTTCAATGTGGTTCTATACAGAACTCTAGGGTTCTCGACTCAACTTTAAAGAACACTTTATGCCAAAAAGGTTCAATGTGGTTCTATACAGAACTCTAGGGTTCTTGACTCAACTTTAAAGAACACTTTATGCCAAAAAGGTTCAATGTGGTTCTATACAGAACTCTAGGGTTCTTGACTCAACTTTAAAGAACACTTTATGCCAAAAAGGTTCAATGTGGTTCTATATAGAACTCTAGGGTTCTCGACTCAACTTTAAAGAACACTTTATGCCAAAAAAGTTTTATAAGGAGAAACATCTTAAATTATTGCATAATATTTCATGTTTAATGGGTTATTTAGATTTTTTCTAGTGATGAAGTATGTTTACAAGCTGCTCACTTCATAAAACTGAAAAATGAATTAAAACAAAGTTAAATAAAGCTAAATCCATGATGAGCCCATGACGGAAGCCCTAAATGGTTCTATATTTGAAGCGCCTGACAGAAGCCTTTTCTTCTAAGATCATGGTTCTGTTCCACTAATGTCACATGCTGACCAGTTTCCTGAAGAAGACTTCCTGAAGCATGCTTTGAGAGTTATTTCGGGTTGAATTGGGAACGGTGCCCTCAAGGTTACGCAAGCGACCAAAAATAACCCTGGACTGAGTGTTTGAACAAGCCTACAAGCATTCTGAAGCTCTTTGATTGCTGATGGTCTCACACAATGCTTGAGATCATGAGAGGCCAGAGAAGAAGAGGAAATGCAGTGAGACATTCAGTTTCATACACATGTTCTCCATTACAACAGGAGAAGCTGAGCTCTGCAAACCTCTAGTTCCTCAAAGCGCTCGGTCATGCGCTGTCTGTCAAATGAGGAAGTCTCAGATGATTCTCATGATAAAGCTCTGAAGATCTGCCAGATGAGATCAGAAAAATAAACAGACCTCGAACACAACCGACACCACCGCAGCTAGTTCCTGTTCTCACTGGAGTTTCCTGATAAACTGGATTGAGAAAATGCCAGTGAGTAACACAAACTGTACTGGTGTCTCCAACCGTCTCCAAGTCTAAAAAAAAGCCTTTTAAACACTTAGATTAACACTCTCTATGTTATGAAACCCGGTAAGAAGCCTCCCTCAAAAGTTATGTTAATGTTTTTCAATTAAAACAACAAAAAAGACTTTGTATTGTAGCATTTAGCGACCAAAATGGTAAAATATATATTCAAAATTTATATTTGGATGTATCGCAAATATCGATTACGGTTAAATAATCAAGGGAAGAAGGAGTTGGCGATTATAACTATAACACAATGAAGGAAATGCAGTGTTTTCAAACGATTCAATAATGCAGAAGCTCCCGGCAAAAGCGACTAATTCGAGACTAAAACGAATCTTTTAAAACGACTATTTCCCAACGTTCACATCAACAGATGTGAGATCTTCTGGAGTGATGTGCTCATAATCTTCTCTCTCCATCCAAATCATTGGCTTTTATGTTTCAAAGCAAATCCCTTCCAGGAAGCATATGGCAGCAGAAATAGGTCAGCCATTAACAAACCTACATGGAGCTTCTGAGACGCATCCAACACAAGCCGTTCCCAAGAGCAGATTTAAGACCCGCTAACCTCTTCTGCAAAAAACACCAGTATTATTCTCGTTCTTAACTGGCCATGAAGAACAGAAAGAGCGTGTCTATGAACCCTTTACTGTTTTTCCCTTGAGGCACACTATCCTTTATAAGAAGACTGACATTATCAGCAATATCACACAAGCAAGAGTTCAGATGAGCCACAAAACTGTCAATAATAATGTTTTATACATATTACAGTTGCTTTGTCTCGATCCTGTACGAATCAATGCTTTTGATTTTAAATAGCTTTCTCTAAATGAATCACTGTTGGTGAATCAAAGAGACACTCATTTTTTTTCAATGAAAGCAAGTTTCGTTTCTCAATGAATCAGTGTTTTTGACTCAATGGAATAAATGATTCAATAACTCATTCATAAAGATTCAATGAGTCATTCTGAAAGAATCAGGCTGCGCCCGAAAGCACATACTATCGAGAAGGTACTTATTTTGAATAAGTAATTACTTCACGACCGCTAAAAAAGTACGTTCTATATAGTATGAATGTGTTTAGCATCACTGCCATTCACAAATCCTCTCCTGTGGCCTCATGGGATAGTAAAGTGTCCATCGCATACACACTCAGAATCTCACCAGAAGTAGTAGACCATCCAAGGACTTTTTTTACTTACTCTTTTCTAAGTACTATGAATTCAGACATACTTCTTTCATAACATACTGTCGTATATAGCCTTAGTGTTGAACAAATCTTTTGAATGATTCAGTGACTCACTCATAAAGACTGTCACTTGTTTCCTTCCTGAGTTTGAATGAGTGATTCAATGGCTCATTCATAATGACTGATTCAATGACCTGGTAGCTTAATTCCTAAATGAATCAGTGTTTTGAACGAATCGGTGGACTGGATGATTCAGTGAGTCGCCTGCTGCCACCTACTGGCGTAACAGTGTAACCTGCAGAAAGAGTCACCGAATCATCTGTTGCACATATATTTTAACAACGGCAGATGCTCTAGTATAAATCTAGAATATCTATACTCTAAAACAAATGTTTTTATGAAGACTTTTGCCCCATATTATGAGACAATCGCAATACACAGACAAACATCTCAAACGGATGTGTGAGTTAAAACAACCAATCTCCTCATTGCTGTGGAACACACCTGAGTTTTTATTGTTCAAGAGTCCGCTAAATGCTAACGAACACAACAGCATGAAGTTTTACACCTTGGGTGCTAATGTGTGTGCTAATGACTGGGAAATTTAAAGGCTTCTAATGTTGTTCTGGCGTCCCCTACAACAGGTTCACATCCATCTTTAATTCACTTTAATTCTCTCATAATATCCACTGCAGCTTCAGCTCTTTTCTCTGAAACGCTCCATCAAGGATTCAGTCTCTCTAAGCTCCGCCTCTCTGAGAGCCTCTGCTGTGATTGGTCAGAAAGCAAGCGCTCATTATCATATCTGAATCTCAGCTCTTGACACACAGTGATACGAACAGTAACGATGGCGAGGGTTTGACCGTCTCAATCTCAGCAGAAAACAGCGTCTTCTCCACATGAACAACACCAACCAAACTCTTCCAGTGTCAGATACAGCACAGTGTGTGAGGGCGGGGCTAAGAGACGCTGTTCAGCCAATCAAGACCATTTATGCAAATGAGTTTAGAATCAGGATCGAGTAGAAAGTGTGACTGGAATTACTGACGACTCATTTCAGGCAGTTCAGAATCGCTTCTTTCTTTTGGGACACAATAGAGTTCTTGTATACGTTTTTGATAGACAGCATTAATAATTCCACATATTGTCATACATTTCAATGATGATCTAGCGTGAAATCAGTGTCCTGAAGAGAAGCACTGATCTAGAACATTCACAGATTTCTAAAAATGGAGGAAATTTCCAATGATCAAAATCCTATTTGTGAACAGTGCTGTACATGCAAATGGTCTTTTTTAATTGTGGGTTCCATAAACCATTATAATAATGAATAATTAAGATGGTGTCATAATTCCCCAAACACTGTTCCCAGAAGCCGTGTGGTCAGATATGACAGCAGGAAGGCAGTGATCTTCAGCCGCTGCTCTGAAGCATCTCAGAAAGTGCTGCGGTTGAGGAGTCACATCGCTCCACTGCTCCTGACTGAATTATCTCCTGCATCAGCGCTAGCGACTCCATTTCACTCCAGCGTCAAGGCAACTGCTGACACTGGTCATCCACCATTTTGTGCTCCTCAAGGCAACGGCGGCAGATCTTCCTGACTCTTCAGACCCTGCTGGCCTTTTCACAAGAGACTGACACGTGCATGCATTCACACACGAGGGCAAACGCCTCCACCAGCTTCCTCCAGCGGAAGCAAAACTAACACCAGCAAATCCCAAATGAGATCTCTTTAATATCAGCACAAGAATCTGAAACAAAAGCCTCAAACCGTGCAATCGAACATCAACAAATCTCTTTCACAACTTGGGTCTGTTTATTTTAGGTTGATACCCAAATGAAGCAACACTTGAGCAATGAAACATCAATGGTGTTTGGTTTCTCAACTTAATACAAAACACTTTAAACATTATAAAAATTGGTGTAGGATTTACTTTTCACAAATGTAACACAAAGACTATATTCTTGTAAAATCACATTTAACAGTGTATCTGATCAGATTCGCGTACATGCGCATTAAAAACACTACACCTATAACCCAAGTGTAAGACACAATCTCAGCTCTGCATTATTGAAAAAGACATATTTCATCCTTCCTGAGCTTCACTAATTGCCGGCCTCAGGCGTGGGAACGTTTTATCTAATGATGATGGATGAAACTCTTGGAGATCCTGCGCTCAACAAGGTCACGCTTTCCACACGCACTTTAATCTGATCGCAGAAGAAACGTACAGATAGTTCATTTATGTGCTGGATTACAGTCAATTCTTCATCTGAAAACGCGGTCATAATTTACTCACCCTCATGCCGAATCATCTTCAAGGACTCAAATCTCATTTCAAACATGGACGGCCGTGATTGGTTACGAGAAACTACCAATGGCATTATTTGTCCTTTACATGAAACTAATGAGATTTGAGAGCTGTCCTGGAGGAGAATATCAATTTCAAACCGTTATGCTTTATTCTGCCAAACACAGAAGATATTCTGAAGAATGTTTAACAAATGTTTTTAAACAACGCAACATTTTTGTAGAGATCTTCTTTTGTGTTCCACCGAAGAAAGTCAGAGGTTTGAAAGACATGAGGGTGAGTAAATGATGACAGAATGATCATTTCTGGCTAAAGTATTCCTTTAAATACTTTGATAAATCTCAAATGCAGACTAACGGTTGGTATCAATTCATACTGTGCAGTGAAATTAAACTTTCAGCAGTTGTTATTAGGATTAATGCACTAAAATCCACATATTCTCCCATATGGAAGAGACAACAGTGGAACACAATAGCATCTGACCAACTACCACTGCACTACACTACACAATACTACACTACACAATACTACAGTACACTATACTGCACTACACAATACTGCACTACACAATACTGCACTACACAATACTACAGTACACTATACTGCACTACACAATACTACACTACACAATACTACAGTACACTATACTGCACTACACAATACTACACTACACAATACTACAGTACACTATACTGCACTACACAATACTACACTACACAATACTACACTACACAATACTACAGTACACTGCACTGCACTACACAATACTACACTACACAATACTACACTACACAATACTACACTACACAATACTACACTACACAATACTACACTACACAATACTACAGTACACTATACTGCACTACACAATACTACACTACACAATACTACACTACACAATACTACAGTACACTGCACTGCACTACACAATACTACACTACACAATACTACACTACACAAAACTACAGTACACAAAACTACAGTACACTATACTGCACTACACAATACTACACTACACAATACTACAGTACACTATACTGCACTACACAATACTACAGTACACTATACTGCACTACACAATACTACAGTACACTATACTGCACTACACAATATACTATACTACAGTACACTATACTACAGTACATTATACTACAGTACACTATACTGCACTACACAATATACTATACTACAGTACATTATACTACAGTACACTATACTGCACTACACAATATACTATACTACAGTACACTATACTGCACTACACAATATACTATACTACAGTACACTATACTACAGTACACAATACTACAGTACACTATACTGCACTACACAATACTACAGTACACTATACTACAGCACACTATACTGCACTACACAATACTACAGTACACTATACTACAGCACACTATACTGCACTACACAATACTACAGCACACTGCACTGCACTACACAATACTACAGTACACTATACTGCACTACACAATACTACAGTACAGTATACTGCACTACATAATACTACAGTACACTATACTGCACTACATAATACTACAGTACACTATACTACAGTACACTATACTGCACTACACAATACTACAGTACACTATACTACAGTACACTATACTGCACTACATTATACTACAGTACACTATACTGCACTACACAATATACTATACTACAGTACACTATACTACAGTACACAATACTGCACTACACAATACTACAGTACACTATACTACAGTACACTATACTGCAGTACACTATACTGCACTACACAATACTACAGTACACTATACTGCACTACACAATACTACAGTACACTATACTGCACTACACAATACTACAGTACAGTATACTGCACTACACAATACTACAGTACAGTATACTGCACTACATAATACTACAGTACACTATACTGCACTACATAATACTACAGTACACTATACTGCACTACACAATATACTACACTACAGTACACTATACTACAGTACACAATACTGCACTACACAATACTACAGTACACTATACTGCACTACACAATACTACAGTACACTATACTGCACTACACAATATACTATACTACAGTACACTATACTACAGTACACAATACTGCACTACACAATACTACAGTACACTATACTGCACTACACAATACTACAGTACACTATACTGCACTACACAATACTACAGTACACTATACTGCACTACACAATACTACAGTACACTATACTGCACTACACAATACTACACTACACTATACTGCACTACATAATACTACAGTACACTATACTGCACTACACAATACTACAGTACACTATACTGCACTACACAATACTACAGTACACTATACTGCACTACACAATACTACAGTACACTATACTGCACTACACAATACTACAGTACACTATACTGCACTACACAATATACTATACTACAGTACACTATACTACAGTACACAATACTGCACTACACAATACTACAGTACACTATACTGCACTACACAATACTACAGTACACTATACTGCACTACACAATACTACAGTACACTATACTGCACTACACAATACTACAGTACACTATACTGCACTACACAATACTACACTACACTATACTGCACTACATAATACTACAGTACACTATACTGCACTACACAATACTACAGTACACTATACTGCACTACACAATACTACAGTACACAATACTACAGTACACTATACAGAACACAACACTGCACTACACTTTACTCCACCACACTACACAATACTACAGTACACTATACAGTACTACATAATACTACAGTACACTATACTGCACTACACAATACTACAGTACACTATACTGCACTACACAATGCTGCACTACACTATACTCCACCACACTACACAAAACTACAGTACACTATACAGTACACAATGCTGCACTACACTATACTACACTATACTCCACCACACTACACTATGCTACACTATACTCCACCACACTACACTATAGTACACTGCACTGCACAAATTCTGAGGTCAAGATGCTACAAATAGTGTCATTAAACAGCGTCACGCATCAGCATCCAATGAGGCCATCAGAGCTTTGGGAGCGAATGTAAGAAGAAAAGAATGAAACGCTCAGGACCAAAACATTGGAAAATAACCAGGAAGCGTTTTCCCTCAGGAAACTTTCAGTTCCAATTCCGCTGTTCTCTTTCTGTCTTTGGCCTGATTCGGGCAGTTTTCTCAAAACCAATGAGTGTTTCCATCAAACCGCATAGAACATCAAAGCATGAAGAAGACGTGTTCGACCAAACACAAGAGAAACGGCCGTCTGTTTGGACCACAGGATCATTTAATGATGGACTACTCAGAGGTTTCAGAGCAAATACTGATTTGACTAAAAATCCACATACTTTAATCATTTCCACAACAATATCATTCTAACCAGCCGTACTGCATGAGGTCAAAGGTCATGCGTTCACTGTGTCATCACAATCATTTCCACAAAGAACAGTTTACATTTAGTTGACGTTTACAGCAAATAAACGTCATACAAGCAAAATAAAAAACTTCAATTCAATGCATTTCAGAAGAAACCGTGAATGTAAACTGTTCACCGTCATGTTCTGATCTGTGATTCACATCAAACTCAAATCATTTGGAGCCAACCTTCCTGAAACACCACCTTGTAAGTGTCACTTGAAAACTTTCATAAAATAGAAAATACGAATGTTTTAAACACTGATAATAATCATAAATGTTTGTTGAGCATCAAATCCTCATATTATTATGATTTGTGAAGGGTCATGTGACACTGAAGACTGGAGTAATGATGATAAATTCAGCTTTGATCACAGGAATAAATCACACTTTACTATATATTCACATGGAGAACAGCTGCTTTACATTATAATAATATTTCAGAATTTTTACTGTATTTAGAGCAAAATAAATGCAGCCTTGGTGAGCAGAAGAGACATTTAAATAATCTTACCGCCCCCAAACTTGCTGATAATTTCGCATTTTGACTGTAAATGTGAGATCCGTAATGCTGGAGCCAGTCGGTCACCACAGCTTCACAAGCAGACGAACCTTTGTCATCTGTTTGTGTTGTAAATGTACAGTACAGGAAGTACAGGAAGAGTACAGGAAGAACCAGTTACTACAAACCCATTCATTAACCTGAAGGACTTGAAACCGTAACAAACTGCACACATCCACTGATGGGAGGTTTTATTTATGTAAAATATACAGTAACAGCAACTAAGATCAAATGAAACATTCTGATAAAACAAACAAAGCCTTGTTTTACACCACACCTGTTGAAAATACACAAATTCGACTCGATTTCCATATTCACAAGCTTTCGATTCGATATCGATTATTGTGGATATATATCAGATACAGTAAGGAAAAACTAATGCTGTAAACTATCCATAGGTGTCCGCTGGTACTGTAATATTGAAGGTTCAAATTAACTGATTCAAATAGAAACATAAATAACACTCAATGTTTTTTATAATAATAAAGTTATAATACTAACTTTACAATTACACAATCGTTTTTGAAATATAAACATTTAAATGGTGGCTGTCATAAAAACGTAACAGATTTATTCAAGCATGCATTAATATTAAAGAACATTAATTATGAATATATTTATCAAACTGCTCCTCTCTAGGGTTCATATTTCTAGCTGACTAACGAGTTTTATGGATCTGGACGTTGCGTGATATTGTTTACGAGCTGTTACTGACGTCTTTCCGCCGTTGAAACACAGCTTGAGCGATTACATGAGACGCGATACGGATGTTGGTAAGTTGTCCTGTATTAACACACCTTCTGATGTTCATTCATGTTTATTTCGCACTGTAACTGTTATTAAAGCGGAGATGATCCGTTCACGTGCCTCTTCTCTTGAACTGAGATCTGTCAAACATTAATCAGCCAATGAGTTAAAATCATAATCCATAACGTTCTGCACATTTGCACAGAATCATGAAGCGCCTCCCCAGAAACAGAGCAGAAACTGCAACCCATAGGAGTAAGTGAAGACTGAGAACGTTCCTACAAGAACATCCAGAAGTCTCCATGATCCAGCTCAAGGATTTCCAACAGACTGACTCTATAAATAGCAGCACAACATGCCAATGTCCCGCGTCCACATTCACACGCCTCGGTTTGGACTCATCCCTGATGTTAAACTCGACTCTCTTCCACTCAAGACACGCCAGAAAGACGAGAGACCCATTAATATTAACTTCAGCTTCTTCAATATTTAATCAGACTTGGACACTGGCACCTTCCAGTTGAGCGGGACAGAGGCGAGCGGATCTCGACAAGACCTCTGCTGTTCGCTCTCAAAGGACGCCTTGTCCTGTGCCTCTGTAGGAGCAGAACCGTCTGCAGAACCCATGAGCCCGAGCCACCAACAACATACACACTATAATGCAGCTGAACAGAAATCATTCTGATGTGCTGCTCATCAGTCATATTGTTGTGTAAACCGTGATGAGTTTTATTTTTCAGGATTCTTTGATGAATAGAAAGTTCATTTATTTGAAATGGAATCTTTTGTAACATATTTGATCGATTTAATGCGTCCTTGATTAATAAAACCCAAACTTTCAACACTGATAATAATCATAAATGTTTGTTGATCATCAAATCCTCATATTATTATGATTTGTGAAGGATCATGTGACTCTGAAGACTGGAGTAATGATGATAAATTCAGCTTTGATCACAGGAATAAATCACACTTTACTATATATTCACATAGAGAACAATCTCATAATATACAATCTCATATCTCATAATATTTACTGTATTTATGATCTCTTAAAAACATTAAAAATCCTAACTATTATTAATATAAGTATATTATTATTATTAATAAGAATAATATCAGAAACTGGGTTGATATAAGTAAATTAATTTTATAATTTCAGAAGTTTCAAGAATGATAAATATTAATAAAAATCTTTACTATTATTATATAATTGCAGTTTTTTTAGCTGCAATCAAATTAGATCATTTTTATATGTTAGTATTAATAATAATATTATAATTGATTTATTATATAAATTAAATATTTTATAATAAATAATAATAATTTGCTACATTTATAAAACGCTTTTCTCCGCACTCAAAGTGCTTAAATTAATTCATTTATATTTCATCTGTGCCCCTGGAGCACCAGTCATAATCTCACGGGGATATCTGTGTATATGTATATCAACAATACATCGTATGGATTTTTCTTTTATGCCAAAAATCATTATGATATTAAGATCATGCTCCATGAAGATATTTTTCCTACTGTAAACGTATTATTATTAGTAATATGCATTGCTAAGGACTTCATCTGGACAACTTTAAAGGAGATTTTCTCAATGTTTAGATTTTTTTGCACCCTCAGATTCCAGATTTTCAATTATTGTCCTAACAAACCAAACATCAATGCTTATTTATTTAAAAAAATTGACCCTTATGACTGGTTTTGTGGTGCAGGGTCACATATGTAATATACATTTTGATTATATTTCAAATAATACATTAATTAAAATAATATTTCAGTTCATCCTGCGGCCCACTGATATAAAACTACTAATAGTGTCACATAAGACTCGCTCGCACAAAACAACTTCACGATGAGCAGGTTTACTGTCACAGCTTCTCACAAACTTCATCTCAGAAACAAGACTCTCGTGTGAGGTTCAGGACGGGAGATCAGATGCGATCTGTGGTTTCAACAGAGCCTAGATGGCCGCATCCTTCTTCTGGATCCGTCGGAGGAACACGAAACCTCTGCAGAAACCGGTCTAAAGGATCCCAAACACTCACAGACGCACCAGACCTACATCAGGATCAGTAACGAGATGAAGACAATCCAATTCAACTAAACCGTCAGACCACTGGAATCTCGATAAAAGCACACCTAATTATGAGCAAAACGAGGTTACGTAAATAAAACTCCAGGGTCTGTCTCTAATGTCCAGCAGAACGTTATATAACAGCTTCCTGAGCCTGCAGAAGCCAATGCATCATGTCAAGAAAGCATCCGCTCGACCATTTCAATTGGCTTTTGTGCGTCTCGTTCCTTTCTCCGTCCGGCTGCCTGAGGAACAACTCCAAACTTCAGCGCTTCTGTGAGTTTCATCGGCGCACTGAAAGGTCCATTTTGTAGCTCAGATCACTCAACCATCAAAATGGAAGCCCTTCAGCTGCCTCTTAAAAAACTATCTGAAGCGCACACTCCTGCAGGAGAGACACATCACAAGCCGGAGCTCTGCAATCTCACGCGGATCTCCTCGAGATTCCAACGGGAGTTTCAGGAGAAACATCTGAGACATTGAGGGAGTCAGCGTGGACGATCAGAGTAATGAACACTGCAACATTATTCAGATGAAATCAGCACATTACTCCACGCACGCCAGCGCTTGAGGATCGCTGAATCCACATCTTTGCCGCACACGTCGGTTGCCGTATCAACCAATCCATAAAAAACGGTAAAATTAATTGAAATGAAATCTTTCTGTTAATCTGTTAACAAATGAACAGCCTCCCTGTGGTTTTCCGTCTTAATTAAAAAATCGATTAATCGCATCCAAAACAAACACATATGTGTGTGTACTGTGTATATATAAATACACACACACACACATGCATGTATATATTTATGAAATATTCATATTTATATATCATATAAATTATATTACATATATATAACATGCAAATATTTCTTAAACGTATAAATGTATGTGTGTGTATTCAAATATACATATTTATTTTGTATGCGATTAATCATTTTTGACAGCACTAATTATTATTATATTATTTTCTTAAATGCCCATTTTTAATTTACTATTTTATTTAAAAATAATAATCATAATAAAAACAACAATAATAATTATTATTATCTTTATAGTCACATTAACGTGTAATCTAAAAACATTTTAAGAATACACAATCACGACATTCATGTGTTCGAAACTCATAATTGCCATATTTCAGACGCCACTAAGCTCAAAGTGCACTTTGTTTGACGTGAACACTAAGTATACTAGTGCACTAGAAGGATATCTTTTAAAGTCCTCGCCAACATTTGCACGCGCCGATGTTTTGGCCTCCAGTAGTTTGTTGTTCGGTTTCTTCTTCCACTACGAACTAATTATAGAGTGTACAAAGTACAAGTGATTAGAAAAAGGGTTACATGATGTTGACATGCAGTTATTGCAAGTGTTAGCTCTCACTAGTGTACAAACATTTATCACTTTAGTCATTTAAACTTCTGCACTGGTGTAGAATGTGGTGTTTATATTATAAATGTACAGCAAACTTTACATAATCACTAGATTTGATCGTATAGCTTTGGATTTGGATGATGTGCACTTTTTCCCATTAGAGAAAATAAAGTCTTCAAAGAAATAATCAACACTCTACTGATGCTGAACATCTGAAATATCAGCAAACTAGCTTTCTCTGTTATAAACCACAGATCAAACAGAGCTGACGTGGAGAGCCAAGATCAGGGGTTTCAGTCACAAATCACCAACATGGGATTGTGGGAGAAATAGTCAAATGTTCAGGAGCTTCACACTTTTCCCAGCACTTCAAAGCTCTAAATATTATCCAACTGTAATGTTATTTTTAATGTGATGATCTGTAAAACTCAAAGTTTAAAGGTGTAGGCCACTTTGTGTCAAACAAGCACTTTTATTTTAAAATGTCCACTATAACCGGCAGATGGCGGCAGAGGAGCACTTACTGACTTATGAGCCATTTCCACTCTTTAATATAAAGTAGGAAGTCACAAAGTCTCATAAAAAACTAAAACTTTTCTTCAGGTTGTGTCTGAATTACCCATAAAAGCAAGAGCTCCTTTAATAATCACTGGAGCTGTCGGTCAGTTCAGTGTGAGACTATAGAAGAACAATGTGCATTCAATAAGAGCAGAATATTTATATTTGATGTTTTTGCATATTACTGTCGTTAATAAAAAATAATTGCATCTGCATATCAACGCACGCTCAGTGCTTCACTGTTAAATCTCCAATAAACAAACACAAAACAATAGTAGTTGTATGATTAAATTAACTTTATGATACATTGTCGCTGGTGCTCGAATGTTAGTCTGGAGCTTTGTCTAAATGTTTTAGTAAGGCAATAAACCATTCCATCATCCACAGATGTTGTAGTCGACACCTGGAGAATAACACGCCGTGCAGTATCTGAGCTGAAACACGTGAAATAAAGTCAACAGGTCCTACAGCTGTTCTCAGCCCTAATGTCACACATCACAATTCACTCCAATAGAGTTTTACACAACGCTATAGCAAATCACACACACTTGTGCCGCCTAGCTAGGGGTTTGGGACGGAGCTCATGTTTACACTGTGAACTCCATCCTCACTGGTTTATCATTAAAAATAGATGCGATGCCTTTGTGTCCATTCATTCGTTTTCTGTGCTCAACATGACAGAGAGACAATAAAGAGCGTGCAATAAACAAATCTGACACATATAATCCACAACGGCAAACTACAATCACCTACCAAAGATACTACAGCTCTACAAAAACACCAGTGAAGGAGATTCAAGTATGCATTTACTACAGTAAATTATGCATAACTACAAGTAGCAAACCCCTAACTCTTACTCTCATTGTTACAGTGTAATTATGTATTTAAGTAATAATAATGTATTCAGGGTTTGGTTGAGGGTTAGTTGCATGCATAAGTTATAGTTATTATACTGCATGTAACACTGTATAATGAAGTGTAACCAAAGATGTTTTCTCTAGTGGACTTGCTATATTTGATGAAGTTTGCATCATTGATTTTTCTCGTGAAGCTGCTTTAAACCGTCTGTAATAAAGCTGGCTTGACTTGACGCCACTGAAAACCAAGCAAAAGGTGTTGACTACGATCCGAGCATTTCTCCTGCGAGCTTTAGACTGGATCTTCACGGAAAGTGGGTCAGCGGTGAGCTTGAACCGTGAGCCATCGCTGCTGTGTGCTCAACAGTTGCATAAGACGGCTTTTAGCTTTTCCAGGTCAGACGCTCGACCAGATCAGAGTCATTACTGTGAAACTACAGGGGAAATATCCCCCCAAACATCTAGAGACTAGAAGACTAGAACATCGCATATGCATTGGTTGCAAATCCATAAAACATTTTAGTGAAATCAGTCAAATATGACAAAAAGCGTGAATAAAACCACAAAGAACCTGCTTAGAAACATCAGACGGCGACAGAGCCTCAAAAACAGCCAGTAACCTTCATGTGAGAGAACCTGTTTGCCCTGACATGGGAGACGTGCCACCATTTTGAGTTCCTCTGGCCTGCGTCTGTCGCATTGAGAGAGTGTGTGTGTGTGTGTGTAGCGCGCTGTCTTTGTCAGCGGGATTTCACAGTGGCCAGAGCGATTTCAGAAGGACACACACACACACACACACACACAGGCGCCATTCACCAAAAAGCTCTGATGGTGTGCAATCATGTCTCAATCACACATGCATGTCAGATATTAAACTAGTGCACACACACACTCACTTTCACTTCCAAGCAGAAGCTTCAGTCTGGTCCAAAAACAACACACAGGTGCTTGAAGGGAAGTGCATGAGCAAAAAGTTCAGTATGGATTCATAAGTGGCTCATCAACATGATGCATGCATATGCATGGCTTCATCCATTAAAAATGCAGTAAAATGACAGATTTGTGAGAGCAGGAACTCTAGGAGCGTCTGTAGGCCAGCATAAACACGCTAAAGTCATCTCCAACTAAATCCCCAAAACCGCACAATACAAACCGCAGCGCGTGAGTTATTACAAAATATCAGTAACAGAGGAAAGTGCAAACACGCATGAAATGTGTCACCAAACGCCTCGCTCGCGGCGCGTCCAGGTCCATGCAGTGGCCAGCAGTGGCAGCAGGAGAAAGTCAACCTTTGTTCTCCAGCCAGACTCCAGCGAGACTCCATTTTCTGGAGGAAGCCTCGGTGTCATTCTACACCTGCGGCGGCGAACACCTGGAGCCCCGGCGCGAATAAAACAACAACAGCGGCGGCGTTACATTGTAACAACAGCGTCACGTCACGAGAGCGTGGTGCGCGCGCGTCGCGTCCGTCTGTCGCTCTCTGACTAATGGACGCGGAGCTCCAAATCCGCGCAATGGCTTCCAGCGCTCCCGTCACATTTCACTCGCGAGCCGAACGCGTCCCTCAAACGCCCTCGCGTCGAAAAGCACGCGCGCGAGCAGAAGCTCTGGAGGAGACGCGTCACTTTACATGCACCAAGGTGCCCGTTTTGGAGGGTTCGCTCGGTTCCGTCCTGGCGTTTCCAGGTCGTCTCCGAAGCGCCTCTCCACGGATCCCGAGCTCAAACGCGTCGAGGACGATCGAGAGAAACCGAATACTCACGGCTGGATCCTGGATCTTCTGTGAAGTTGTTCCCGGTCTAGAGCAGCAGAATGTTCGCCATCTTCCCTCCTGCTTCTTCTTCTCCTCCTCCTTCTTCTCCTTCTTCTTCTTCTTCTTCAGTACGGCAGCTGCAGATGACCTGAGCTCCGGCTGTCTCTGAATAATGAGCAGCCTCAGAGACAAGGAAGACAATCTGCTAAGCAGGCAACACAAAGAAGTTTTGGAGTCTAGCAAGCACCAGAGGGTGCACAAGAGTTTGCGATGAGACAGTGAGACAGGAGGAAGGTCCACAGAGCCTCTCATGACTCCAGCAGTAATGGAGCTCAAACATGGAGCCCCTCACGGCGCTTATGACACATTATGATGAGCCATATGATGAGAACGCGTCATTACAGCGCTTCATTATGGCGCGCGCTCTATAGAACGCAGACTAGCGTCATTAGATCTCCACCATCCGTTTCATACGTTCTCTTTTCAGAGGAACCGAAGATCACAATATATATAATGCACCACAGTCACGTGATGTTATTTTGATTGCTGAAATATATTTTTTAATAAATTGCATTTTGTGAATCTTGATTGTTTTTGTTTAGACTTCATCTGAAGCTGTTCTGATAATGATATCATACGTTTTGACACATATTTTGAAAAACAAGAACGTTTTTCTAAGAACGCTATTTATTCCCTGCATGGCTTCTCGAACAAGAACAAACGTAGGGAGGGGAGGGGCGGGGCTTGATTTTCTCTGTGGGGAATTGATTGGATGGTTGTGGTTTGCTATTGGTGGATCTCATGTGAGTGACAGGCTGTCCCACCCTCACGTTTTGAGAACATTATTAAAGACCAGATAACATTGAATGAAGTTCCTTTAATGTTACTGGAAGAACGTTTGTTCATAACTTTGAGAGAACCTTGGCAGAACGTTCCCTGCTATAGCTGGGAAGATTGAAAATGTATATGTGAGGTTGGCAGATGTTACAGCCATGGCAGAGAGAATAAACACATCTGAACTTCAGGACTAATTAAAGTGTATTCCTGTTAAAGGCACAATATGTAAGATTTTTGGATTAAAATATCCAAAAACCACTATAACAATGTTATATGTTTTGTTGACTTGTGTCTTACATTATCCCATTATGCGTTGCCTATCAATGACATCATCCCCGCGTTACCCTCCAGTTTTATTTTGTAGTAACCATGGAAACACCAAAGCCGCTTTAATATCTGATGTGTTTTATTAGACGGTGAGCAACTGTTTGGATCATTCATGGACAGAAACTAATCATTGTTCTCCAGCTCAACACAGTTAGATCTGGTGTTCTTGATTTACCGCGAGTACCATGTTTTACCATGCCTGATATGATCTCGCTCACTGCAGTGTGAACAAGCGTCTCATAGTAGCGCCGAGCGAACGCACAGAGTAGCATTATAACATCACTTTAACACACTCAGATGTGTGTGATACGATAAAACAGCGCTGCGTTCCCATACACACACACACACGAGCGGAAGAAGCGGAAGCTCGTCTGACAGAATAAAAGCTCCACCCAATCAAGAGTCAAGACACGCCTTTGTGTTAAATAAGAGACGAAAAATTACATATTGTGCCTTTAAAGCGATGTTTGAGCAGCTGATACACGTGTCTGGAACATCATTCGATTTCGAGTGCATGCTGGGAAGTCGTTCTCCTCTCCTGCGGTATTCATGAAAGAAATGTTTTCTCCCATTCGTTCTCTATCTGTGGCCACTTGACACAATGGTTAATTAGATTTTTAGCTGCTCTTAACCACTAATTCATAAATCATAACTCAATGAGCCTGACTGACACAGAACACCAATAAAGCGCGGCAGAATCATAAATCATTGACACGGAAAGTCTTGGAATGTGTTGCTTGTGCTGTTTTACTCTGAATGTCATTAAACATAATGAACGACTCGCATGGTTATGGGTTTGATTCCCAAGGAACGTATGAATAGACAAAATGTGCATGAATGCAAAATACATCAAGGTATTGACACACACACACATACTCAGTGACTCACTCACTCACTCACACACACACACACTGACACACACCCACAGTATGAAATGCATGAATAATACACCTAATATTGTGTTGGTCCCCGTTTTGCTGACCCGTCGAGGCATGGACTCCACTAGACCCCTGAAGGTGTGCTGTGGTATCTGGCGCCAAGATGTTAGCAGCAGATCCTTTAAGTCCTGTAAGTTGTGAGGTGGGGCCTCCATGGATCTGACTTGTTTGTTCGGCACATCCCACAGATGCTCGATTGGATTGAGATCTGGGGAATTTGGAGGCCAAGTCAACACCTCAAACTCGTTGTTGAGCTCCTCAAACCATTCCTGAACCATTTTTGCTTTGTGTCAGGAGCATTATCCTGCTGGAAGAGCCACAGCCACCAGGGAATACCGTTTCCATGAAAGGCTGTACATGGTCTCAACAATGCTTAGGTAGGTGGTACGTGTCAAAGTAACATCCACATGGATGGCAGGACCCAAGGTTTCCCAGCAGAACATTGCCCAAAGCATCACACTGCCTCCGCCGGCTTGCCTTCTTCCCATAGTGCATCCTGGTGCCATGTGTTCCCCAGGTAAGCCACGCACACGCACCCGGCCATCCACGTGATGTAAAAGAACACGTGATTCATCAGACCAGGCCACCTTCTTCCATTGCTCCGTGGTCCAGTTCTGATGCTCACGTGCCACTGTTGGTGCTTTCGGCGGTGGACAGGGGTCAGCATGGGCACCCTGACTGGTCAGCGGCTATGCAGCCCCATACACAACAAACTGAGATGCACTGTGTGTTCTGACACCTTTCTATCAGAACCAGCATTAACTTCTGGAGCAATTTGAGCTCCAGTAGCTCGTCTGTTTGATCGGACCACACGGGCCAGCCTTCACTCCCCACGTGCATCAATGAGCCTTGTCCGCCCATGACCCTGTCTCCGGTTCTCCACTGTTCCTTCCTTGGAGCACTTTTGATAGATCCTGACCACTGCAGACCGGGAACACCCCACAAGAGCTGCAGTTTTGGAGATGCTCTGACCCAGTCGTCTAGCCATCACAATTTGGCCCTTGTCAAACTCGCTCAAATCCTTACGCTTGCCCTTATACATATTAAACAGCAGACAGAATGCAGTGTGCACTGTGCAGTGAGTAGTGAGCTAGTGTTCTATTCCAAGCAAAACCCTTGAGAGAGATCAAAATAAAACAAACTCATCCTGATGAAAGAGAATAAAAGATGTTTCTGTACAGTCTCAGGTGAGCTCTAAATCTTCATTAGCTGCTCGACTTCACCGCATCATGTTTCAGGTAAATATTTGGACACAAAAGCAGGTGTAATAGACAGCAGCCTTGTGAGGTGATGACTTACCGTAGTATTTCCCCTCAGGATTCAGTTTCACCCCATTAAATGCCTTTCACACGTTCAGCGACGTCGCCTCATCTACTGAAACCTCTTCCACAACCGGTCTCACTTCTGGAGATCGAGTGATAAACTTAATGTGATGCATATTTGTCAGTCATACAGACATAAAAAAGGGAAGTTTTTTGCATAGAAAAAGAATTGGATGGGAAAAATTGAACTTAAATACATACATGTACATGTACATACATACAACATGTTTCTTGATAAGAAGAGCCCAGCTACGTTTTCATAACGTTCTCAGAACATATTTTTGTCAGCTGGAAGAGTTTTTGTTGAATCTAACCACTGAAGAACCGCCGGCATCTGAATGGCTGGATCCATCAGTGGTTGTTCTGCTGACCTGAGATGTTTGTTGCGTTCAGGATGAGCTGATCTGGGATCAGGGTGGGCCGGTTACACGCTGCCTCGACATATGGCCGGCGTGGTAAATCTGATTAATTTGGGAGACCAGGACAGGCTGCACCGGGAAAACCCAGCCGCTCCGGGCCGCGCGCTGCCAGGTTCTCCTCCAGAGCGGCTAAAAACAGACAAACACACGTCAGACTCTCAGATGGTCCTGCTGAGGACGGGTCCGCGGGTCTCGCGGTGGGACAGGCTTTCAACGAGAAAAAACAACGAGAATCCAAATATATTCACGCGACCACCGTCATGGCCGTCATGTGACTCGGACATGTAGAGTATTTTAGAGGTCAGATCAGTTTACAGGATTCACACACACACACACACACACACTCACACACACATGCGCTCTCTTACACACTCTCGCTCACACACACACCACTCACACACACACACACTTATATGGAGTTGAGCTGCAGTCAGGTCGAATGGGATGAACATCCGTCTGTCAGATGATACACAGGAGAGACCAGAGAGCCACATATTCACACACACACACACACATTCACTCATTCATTCACACACACACACTCACTGTCTTTCTCTCTCTCTCACACACACACACACATTCACTCATTCATTCACACACACTCACTGTCTTTCTCACAAACACACACACACACACATTCATTCATTCATTCACACACACACACACTCACTGTCTTTCTCTCTCACACACACACACACACACACACACTCTCACACACATTCACTTATTCATTCACACACACACACACACACACTCACTCACTCTCACACAAATTCACTCATTCATTCACACACACACACTCACTCACACACACACACACACTCACACACACACACACTCACTCTCACACACATTCACTCATTCATTCACACACACACACTCACACACACTCAGTCTTTCTCTCTCTCACACACACACACTCTCACACACATTCACTCATTCATTCACACACACACACTCACTCACACACACACACACACACACACTCACTCACTCTCACACACATTCACTCATTCATTCACACACACACACTCACTGTCTTTCTCTCTCTCTCTCTCTCACACACACACACACTCACACACATTCACTCATTCATTCACACACACTCACTGTCTTTCTCTCTCTCACACACACACACACAAACTCACTCACACACACATTCACTCATTCATTCACACACACTCACACTCACTGTCTTTCTCTCTCTCTCACACACACACACACACACACACTCACTCATTAATTCACACACACTGACTGTCTTTCTCTCTCACACACACACATACACGCACACTCACACACACACACACACTCTCACTGTCTTTCTCTCTCTCTCTCTCTCTCTCACACACACACACACACACACACTCACTGTCTTTCTCTCACACACACACACTCTCACACACACACTCACACACACACACACACACACACACACATTCACACACACACTCACTGTCTTTCTCTCTCACACACACACACTCACACACAGACTCACACACACACACACATTCACTCATTCATTCACACACACACACACACTGTCTTTCTCTCTCACACACACAATCACACACACACACACACACACTTCTGTGGAGTTGAGCTGCAGTCAGGCCGAATGCGATGATCATCCGTCTGTCAGACGAGACACAGGAGAGACCAGAGACCAACCATGTGACCCGACAGACCGTATCCCATCATCCTCTGCTGCTGCGGCTCTAAAACAGGCAGCTTTGATGAATCTGAGAGCAAATAAAAGTCATTATTAGGACCGAATGATGAGAATTAGCATGTATGAAGTGTCACTTCCTGTGTGAGGCTGCTGAACTCTGACACGTTACTGCAGATCTCTGCGGTTTCATAAAGTCTGCATGCGGCATATTTAAACTTCTTATAATGGATTGATGGTTCTGCTGTAGAGCCGCTCATGCAGCCGAGGTTTCATCCATCCTGAAGAGGAGGTGTTTTTCCTGGAAAGTGCTGAATCCAACTGCTGAATCAACACAGAGCCACGGATAGTCCATCCATCAGCATCCGCTCCAGATCACACACACACACAGCAGAAACACAGACCCATCTGTAAATGCAGAAGAAACACTTCATCACAACATGTTCAAACAGGAAGATTCCATGCACAATCAAACTAGAATCTTAATATTCAGAAATGTATTGATTTAATTGCACTGACACCTGTAAGATCTGATCTGACCACATTAAATGATGGTCAGATCTTCAGTCATGAACGCTGATGGACGCTGATTACCGATTACTGTATCTGAACTGGATGCTTTCCCTCTCATGGTGAATTCTGACTGAAGCGAGAGACGGAAAGATAAAAACATTGTGGCGTTTCATCCTAATGCCGTGGTGTGTTTAAGAGCTACTGGAGGATCTGTAATGGGCTCTTAAAAATGATGAAGATGAAGAATCAACAGGAAGATTAGAGCGAGCCTTCGGTGCTGTTTTGGTCTTTTGACAACAGGTGATTTTGGAGAGGGACTCGCGCTCTGACAATCTGGGAGACGCAAATCAAAAAGAAATTACAAAACCCACAACAAGAGGCTCCTGCTGTGTAATTTGAATGCAATTTAAAATCTTTTCAATGAAAACCACGACTTTGTGCTCGAGGCGTTCTGATGTATTTTGACAGAAAGTGGAAGTGGCCGTCTGTGAAACCAGACGCATCCCAGAATCCTTCTGAAGCGTGTGTCTCTGTTCACTCGGGATGAATGTGAGCACAACACGTGTGTGACTGATGAGGGTGATAGAAATCGGTTTATAAGCATCACACTCGCAGAGAGTCGTGTTGATCATGAACATTTTAATGACCGTCTACACTCGAAACAATCTTGGGTTATTTTTTGGTTATTTTTTCAGTGTTCGGATAGTTTTTGTGTTACTCAGATCCTGGGTCAGACGTAACAACCCAGTGTTTGGGTAGTTTTTGTGTTACTCAGATCCTGGGTCAGACGTAACAACCCAGAGTTTGGGTAGTTTTTGTGATACACAGCTCCTGGGTCAGACGTAACAACCCAGTGTTTGGGTAGTTTTTGTGTTACTCAGACCCTGGCTCGGACGTAACAGCCCAGTGTTTGGGTAGTTTTTGTGTTACTCAGACCCTGGCTCAGACGTAACAACCCAGAGTTTGGGTAGTTTTTGTGATACACAGCTCCTGGGTCAGACGTAACAACCCAGTGTTTGGGTAGTTTTTGTGTTACTCAGACCCTGGCTCGGACGTAACAACCCAGTGTTTGGGTAGTTTTTGTGTTACACAGCTCCTGGGTCGGACGTAACAACCCAGTGTTTGGGTAGTTTTTGTGATACACAGCTACTGGGTTGGACGTAACAACCCAGTGTTTGAGTAGTTTTTGTGATACACAGCTCCTGGGTCAGACGTAACAACCCAGTGTTTGGGTAGTTTTTGTGTTACTCAGACCCTGGCTCGGACGTAACAACCCAGTGTTTGAGTAGTTTTTGTGTTACACAGCTCCTGGGTCGGACGTAACAACCCAGTGTTTGGGTAGTTTTTGTGTTACACAGCTCCTGGGTCGGACGTAACAACCCAGTGTTTGGGTAGTTTTTGTGATACACAGCTACTGGGTTGGACGTAACAACCCAGTGTTTGGGTAGTTTTTGTTACTCAGATCCTGGGTCAGACGTAACAACCCAGTGTTTGGGTAGTTTTTGTGTTACCCAGCTCCTGGGTCAGACGTAACAACCCAGTGTTTGGGTAGTTTGAGAGCAGTTTTTGTGTTACTCAGATCCTGCAACATCTGATTATTTGTTGTGTAAATTAGCATAGACTAAATAAAAAAAATTAATTAATAAAAAAAATACTTAAAACATTCATTTATGAATATTTTTTATAAATGGGGGCCTCTCTAAATGTGACCATAGTGCCGATTTGTCTTTGGCATTGTGTACTATGAATATTTTCTTTATGTAATTGTTGCATTAATAATAGTAATAATAATAATAATAATAATAATGAAAATTGCTGTTCCCTTTCTCTGTAAAGGGAAAGAAGCACCAGGCATCTGCTGCACGCGTGTTATTGTGGATTCTGGTCGCAGCGGCCCGAAGCGGGAGCGGTTCACGAGGAGAGATGCTGGCAGCTATGCAAATGCAGCCGTGTAGCCGTCAGGAAGCAGATTACTTTCCCTGCATTTACTATTCATATATTTGCAAGGTGACTCACTTCAGACAAAGCAGGTGATCAAGAGAGAGAGAGAGAGCGAGCAGCGCATTCATAAGCCCTGCGAATGTTGCGCTCTACAATCACAAGCGGCACATTTGATATGTTCACTGTCAGCAAACCCGCTTTAATCCATTTCACTGTCAGTGTCTGAAAATACCACCAGCAGAAAGAGAAACATGGAGGATATGAGCGACACGTTCATTTACTCCAGTCAGAGCAATCACTGGAAACAACAACTGATCTGAAATGAAGTGTGATCAATGACACCAACGCTGGACATCAACAGATTCTGATCACATGACGAACTGTGAAACTACAACAGATGCACTGCGCACAAACACACTGTATATTCACTGGAAATAAACAGATCAGGCATAACATTATGACCTAATATTGTGTTGGTTCTCCTTTTGCGGACCCGTCGAGGCATGGACTCCACTAGACCCCTGAAGGTGTGCTGTGGTATCTGGCACCAAGATGTTAGCAGCAGATCCTTTAAGTCCTGTAAGTTGCGAGGTGGGGCCTCCGTGGATCGGACTTGTTTGTTCAGCACATCCCACAGATGCTCGATTGGATTGAGATCTGGGGAATTTGGAGGCCAAGTCAACAAGTCAAAGTGGCCTTTTTCAGCAGGATAATGAGGCAGTATCTATCAAAAGTGCTCCAAGGAAGGAACAGTGGAGAGCCGGAGACAGGGTCATGGGCAGCCAAGGCTCATTGATGCACGTGGGGAGCGAAGGCTGGCCCGTGTGGTCCGATCAAACAGACGAGCTACTGGAGCTCAAATTGCTCCAGAAGTTAATGCTGGTTCTGATAGAAAGGTGTCAGAATACACAGTGCATCTCAGTTTGTTGTGTATGGGGCTGCATAGCCGCTGACCAGTCAGGGTGCCCATGCTGACCCCTGTCCACTGCCGAAAGCACCAGCAGTGGCACGTGAGCATCAGAACTGGACCACGGAGCAATGGAAGAAGGTGGCCTGGTCTGAGGAATCACGTGTTCTTTTACATCACGTGGATGGCCGGGTGCGTGTGCGTGGCTTCCCTGGGGAACACATGGCACCAGGATGCACTATGGGAAAAAGGCAAGCCGGCGGAGGCAGTGTGATGCTTTGGGCAATGTTCTGCTGGGAAACCTTGGGTCCTGCCATCCATGTGGATGTTACTTTGACACGTACCACCTACCTAAGCATTGTTGCAGACCATGTACAGCCATTCATGGAAACGGTATTCCCTGGTGGCTGTGGCTCTTCCAGCAGGATAATGCTCCTGACACAAAGCACAAATGCTTCAGGAATGGTTTGAGGAGCACAATAACGAGTTTGAGGTGTTGACTTGGCCTCCAAATTCCCCAGATCTCAATCCAATCGAGCATCTGTGGGATGGTCATAATGTTATGCCTGATTGGTGTATATGCAGTATTGATCAGATGCTTCAAGACATGCAGAACTGCAGCGCCACTGTTATTTTATCAGTGTTTTTCATTTTATATTTATATTTCATTTCAGCTTTATTTTAATAAATATGTGTTTAATAGTTAAAGGGGCTAGATGTAACAATTATGTATTAATCGCTTTTTATTGCCAATGTGTGAACGGCTTGTAATGAAAGTTAAAAAACGAGACCTTCCCCGACTTCCTAGGTTGTCTATGAAAGCCTGTAGACTGATTTATATGTGAAGGACTCGGGACCTTTTTTCCCAGGAATATCAAAAGGATGGGGTTAGGGTTCAGGTCACTAATGAGTCAAAAAAAGTTTGTAAAAAATTGTAGGTGATTCAATTTGATTCATCTATCACACAGAAATGGACGTTGAGCATTGTGGGATACAGTATTTCATGCACAATATAAAGACTGTAGTATACATATAATGCAAAGAGAAGTGTGCTAGTGCTAATCTGAAGACTGAAGATGAATGATGGGAAATCAGGGTCATTCATAAACACACTGGATGATTTGTAGATCACGGTCAAGGACACTTTCAGTGGTATTTAATTCACTGACCTCCAGGTCTAATGAACACTTGTGCAGTGAATAATTCACCTGATCATCAGAAAAGATGTTGAACTTTTATAGGTTTGATTAACATACTGGCATTCAATTCCTTAAAAGTTTCATCTTTTATCTTTCATGGACGAGAGAGAAAGACATGCGGGTTTATAACAACATGAGGGCGAGTAAATGATGACTAGTTTAATTTAATAATTGTGAGTTTAAAGGTAAATCAGCAGTGTAAAAACTCGAAACAACACGTCAAACATTGCTAGGGTGTTCTGGATGGTCTTGAGTTGCTAGGCAGTTGCTGTGGAGTTCTGACATTACTAGGTGGTTGCAAGGGTGTTGCTAGGCGGTTGCTCTGGTGTTCTAACATTACTAGGTGGTTGCTAGGGTGTTTTGGCTGGTTTCTAGGGCATTGCTAGGAAGTTATTTTGGTGTTCTGACATTGCTAGGTGGTTACTAATGTGGATTGGCTGGTTTCTATGGTGTTGCTAGGCAGTTGATGTGGGGTTTTAACATTACTAGGTGGTTGCTAGGGTGTTTTGGCAAATGGGTGTTTTAGGGTGTTGTTAAGGCAGTTGATGTTTCATCAGTTTCATCTTGTATGTGGTAGGTCATCTTTCTAGGTGGTTTCTAGTGTGTTGTTAGGAAGTTGTTCTGGTGTCTTGACATTGCTAGGTGGTTGCTAATGTGTATTGGCTGGTTTCTAGGGTGTTGTTAGGCAGTTGATGTGGCGTTCTAACATTACTAGCTGGCTGCTAGAGTGTTTTGGTCAGTTTCTAGAGTGTTGCTAGGCGGTTGATGAGGTGTTCTAACAATACTAGGTAGTTGCTATGGTGTTTTGGCCAGTTTCTAGGGTGTTGCTAGGCAGTTGATGAGGTGTTCTTACATTACAAGGTAGTTGCTAGGGTGTTTTGGCCAGTTTCTAGGGTGATGCTAGACAGTTGATGCGGTGTTCTAACATTACTAGCTGGCTGCTAGAGTTTTTTGGCCAGTTTCTAGGATGTTGCTAGGCAGTTGATGAGGTGTTCTTACATTACTAGGCAGTTGCTATGGTGTTTTGGCCAGTTTCTAGGGTGTTGCTAGGCAGTTGATGAGGTGTTCTTACATTACTAGGTAGTTGCTAGGGTGTTTTGGCCAGTTTCTAGGGTGATGCTAGACAGTTAATGCTGTGTTCTAACAGTACTATGTGGCTGCTAGAGTGTTTTGGCCAGTTTCTAGGGTGTTGTCAGGCAGTCGATGTGGTGTTATAACATTACTAGGTAGTTGCTAGTGTGTTTTGGCTGGTTTATAGGGTGTTGCTAGGCAGTTGATAAGGTGTTCTAACATTACTAGCTGGCTGCTAGAGAGTTTTGGCCAGTTTCTAGAGTGTTGCTAGGCGGTTGATGAGGTGTTCTAACATTACTGGTATTTGCTAGTGTGTTTTGGCTGGTTTATAGGGTGTTGCTAGGCAGTTGATAAGGTTTTCTAACATTACTAGATGGCTGCTAGAGCGTTTTGGCCAGTTTCTAGAGTGTTGCTAGATGGTTGATGAGGTGTTCTAACATTACTAGGTAGTTGCTAGGGTGTTTTGGTCAGTTTCTAGGGTGTTGCTAGGCAGTTGATGCGGTGTTCTAACAGTACTATGTGGCTGCTAGAGTGTTTTGGCCGGTTTCTAGGGTGTTGTTAGGCAGTTGATAAGGTGTTCTAACATTACTAAGTAGTTGCTGGGGTATTTAGATCAGTTTCTAGGGTGTTGTTAGTAAATGTTTCATCAATTTCATCTTTTATCTTTCGTGGAAGAGAAAGTCATGCAGGTTTATAACAACATGAGGGCGAGTCAATGATGACTTAAATTAATTTTAATTTTTTTTATAGTTTTAGTTCTCTTAA
Organism: Rhinogobio ventralis; assembly: GCA_039654625.1. NCBI lineage: Eukaryota > Metazoa > Chordata > Actinopteri > Cypriniformes > Gobionidae > Rhinogobio > Rhinogobio ventralis. Next base: position 1,126,483 of record CM077208.1, on the reverse strand, counting down.
AGTTCTTTATTGGCATTGATGGCTCCATGAAGAACCTTTAACATCCATGGAATCTTTCCAATGGACAAAAGGTTCTTTATAGTGTAAAAATGTTTTTTGTATGGCATCGCTGCGAGAAAAAACCCTTCTGGAGCCTTTATTTTTAAGAGTGTATCTGTGAGCAAAATATTAAACTGACCTGAAAAATGAAGACAAGGAGAAGTTTGTGGTCTAATATGAGGTTTTGAGAGAGAGGACTGTGTGTCAGCAGAACGTGTGTCCCAGAGTGCACTGCAGGAACGCTGATGTCAGCACTTCTAGCTGTAGTCCCAGTGTTGGAGGACAGCAGACGCCAGTCAAACGCACAAATAAAGAAGTCAATCTGATAAACAGCCTGTGAGTGGATGATCGAGTGTGTGTGCATGTGTGTGTGACTGCTGTCAGGTTAGTTAAGTCAACCATCACTATTACTCTAAACACACTCAGATGCGGTTTAGGAGGGACAATCCCAGTGGGCTGCAGATGAAGGATGACACAACACTGCAATAATCACAGTGTAACGAGATCAAATCAGCTGCAACACAACCAATGACTGAAAATATTAAAATATGATTCATAAAAGAAAAATGCACTCAAGGCTGTGATGTATTAAATATGCCACATACTATATTCAGTCGCCCGAAACATGAAATCTACTCATGTTACGTGATGCAACACAATCCATTATTCTGCTTCTGCAAAAAAATTCAGATATTTCAGAAGACAGATATTCATAATGATCATTTCTGTAGGGGAGGGGGGTCAAGGACACATTAAACTGTTGAAAAGTGACATTTATAATGATACAAAACGATTCTATTTCAATTAAATGCTGTTCTTTTGAACTTTCTATTCATCAAAGAATCATGAAAAATAAAATTAATCAATGTTTCCACAGAAATATGACAGTTTTCAACACTGATAATCATCATAAATGTTTCATATTATTATGATTTCTGAAGGGTCATGTGACACTGAAGACTGGAGTAATGATGATAAATTCAGCTTTGATCACAGGAATAAATTACACTTTACTATATATTCACATAGAGAACAGCTGATTTACACTGGAGTCATATCTCATAATTAAATGCAGCCTCGACGAGCAGAAGAGACTTCTTTCAAAATATCAAAAATATTACCAGCCCACTGAGATTTATTTCCACAGCGTCTTCACAACCAATATACTAAACAAGTCACAGAGGAACCAGCTCTTTATTTATTTATTTATTTACACGTAAAAAGGATTCATTTGTTTTTCTTTATGAATTAGTCCTGAAGAGTCGAACCACATATATGACTGTTCTGATGCAATTTGTATAAACTCTAATCAACATTCATCAAACAATCTCAAAAGAGACACACTGGAGATTTTGCATACTTTTTGCCCATTTATTATTCCATTTTAATTAATCAGAGGGACGTGCAGAACTGTTCAGTGCAATATAATGATGTTCTTCCTCAGTGTTTCTGTCTGTTTTCCAGCACAAACATCTAAACATTCTTAAATCAAGACACATTTACTGGAGAAGAAGCAAAATGACTGAAGATATTAAGTGTTGTTTAATGAAAAATGTATCAAAATTAAGTGAGTTTGTGTTTAAAACAAGAGAGAAGTCTGTTGTGTAGTTTTAATGGAAGCTCTAGACTGGAAGTTTCAGACCACGCTAAAAGCTTAAATCTCTTTGAAAGGACAGTTTGTGTGTCAAACGCAGCGCTTCACACATCTGACATGAGAAAGAGAAGCACAAACCTCAGACGCGATCTCTGCTGCAGGTTAATGGAGAGTCTGATGAAGGTCTGCAGCTCTGACTCCAACAGGTGGATGATGTCGGTTGCAAATGATTTCCTGCTTGACTGTGGCTTGATGAACATGATTGCCTCATATTTCCTGCATTCAATCACACACACAAGGACGCAGAATGATGTCAAATTTCTCTGTGATGAAATGCTAAAAGATTTCAGGAACACTGATTCTCTGTTTTTAGGATCATATTACAGGTGAGATCTGAGGAGTCGTGCGGCACGGCTCTTGATTTGGGCCTCATTTCTGTTCCCTTCACAGGTGACGACATTCTGCCAATTAGAGGCACTAATTACAGCCGGCGTGTCATCTGAGATTAACATCAGAGTGTCATATGGGGAGAGAGTCCTCTGAAGTGATGGAGGGGATAGAAAAGAGATAGAAATGGTTTAACAGAGAGAACACAGACTGACATCTACATGCTTTAACTGTTCCACTGGAGCGGCGCTAGGCGAACACTGAATAATAAAAAGAGCCGTCATCACTGGAATATTCACTTCATTTCAACAGCAATCGTAGACTAGAAATGGAACGTTTGGCAAAGTTTCGAGAAAGTTTAAAAAATGTCTAAACGGCTTGTAAGTCTAAGCTCCTGAGCAGACAAGGAGCCATTTGAGGAACGTAGACATTGTTAGAAGGTTGCTAGGATGTTGCTAGGTGGTTGCTAGGCGGTTGCTGTGGAGTTCTGTCATTGCTAGGTGGTTTCTAGGGTGTTGCTAGGAAGTTATTCTGGTGTTCTGACATTGCTAGGTGGTTTCTAGGGTGTTGCTAGGCAGTTGCTGTGGAATTCCGACATTGCTAGGTGGTTTCTAGGGTGTTGCTAGAAAGTTGCTCTGGTGTTCTAAAATTAGGTGGTTGCTAGGGTGTTCTGGCCGTTCCTAGGGTGTTTGCTAAGCAGTTGCTCTGGTGTTCTAACATTACTAAGTGGTTGTTTGTGTGTTGCTAGGATGTTTTTCTGGTGTTCTGAATTAGCTAGGTGGTTGCTAGGGTGTAGGTAGGTGCTGAGGTGTTCTGACATTTCTAGATGTTTTTTTAGGGTGTTGCTAGGCAGTTGCTCTGAAGATCAAACATTACTAGGTGGTTGCTAGGGTGTTCTGGTCGGTTTCTAGGGTGTTACTAGGCAGGTGATGTGGTGTTCTGACATTCCTAGGAGGTTTCTAGGGTGTTGCTAGACAGTTTCTCTGGTGTTCTAGCATTAGGTGGTTGCTAGGGTGTTCTGGCCGGTCTCTAAGGTGTTGCTAGGTAGTTGCTGTGGAGTTCTGACATTTCTAGGTGGTTTCTAGGGTGATGCTAGACAGTTTCTCTGGTGTCCTAACATTTCTAGGTGGTTGCTAGGGTGTTGCTAGGCAGTTGCTCTGAAGTTCAAACACTACTAAGTGGTTGCTAGGGCATTGCTAGAAGTTGCTCTGGTATTCTAACATTACTAGGTGGTTGCTAGAGTGTTTTGGCCAGTTTCTAGAGTGTTGTTAGGCAGTTGGTGTGGTATTCTAACAATAGGTAACCATTTAATAATGGCTGGTTTCAATGGCATTGCTAGGAAGTTGCTCTGTTTTTATGACATTGCTAGGTGTTGCTAAGGTGTTTCGACTGGTTTGTAGGGTGTTGCTAGGCAGTTGATGTTGTGTTCTAACATTACTAGGTGGTTGCTAGTGTGTTTTGACTGGTTTCTATGGTGTTGTTAGGCGGTTGATGTGGTGTTCTAATATTGATAGCTGGTTGCTAGGGTGTTTTGGCTAGTTTTTAATCGGGAGTTCCATTGTCATTGACGCCCAGCTCAATATCTCACTTTATAAATAAGTACAGTCCCCTGGTCTCAAAAGGAAATCATAAACTCACCATCTCTCTGTCTGAACGCAGAACATCAGCCATCCAGAATGTTAATTCTCAACACTAAGGTTAACATTCAACACCAGATCTCATGTCAAGACTTTACTAAGAAAATACAAGTTTAAAGTTCACTACACTTTAAATAAGTTATAATAGGGTTAGGGTTCAATTGGTTGGTCTGCTGAAAGGCTTCTGGGTTATGTGAACGTTAAGGGAACATTCCATTTTATCATTCTTCAAACATTATGGGACCGTTACTTTTAAATGTTCTCTGAACGTTCTGAAACAAGGAGTAACATTTAAAAAATGTTAGACGAACGTCCAACTAAAACATTTCAGAAAAAAACACTTCCTGAATGATCTGTAAATAATGTTTTTGTGCTAACATTATATAAACGTTAGTAAAGACCAGATAATTCTAAACGAATATTCTTTTAATGTTACTGGAGAAACGTTTGTTCATAACATTGAGAGAACCTTGCCTGAATGTTCCCTGTTAGCTGCGATTAGACTATACACTGATCAGGCATAACATTATGACAGGTGAAGTAAATGACACTGATTATCTCTTCATCACGGCACCTGGCTCATTGATGCATGTGGGGAGCGAAGGCTGGCCCGTGTGGTCCGATCAAACAGACGAGCTACTGGAGCTCAAATTGCTCCAGAAGTTAATGCTGGTTCTGATAGAAAGGTGTCAGAATACACAGTGCATCTCAGTTTGTTGTGTATGGGGCTGCATAGCCGCTGACCAGTCAGGGTGCCCATGCTGACCCCTGTCCACCGCCGAAAGCACCAACAGTGGCACGTGAGCATCAGAACTGGACCACGGAGCAATGGAAGAAGGTGGCCTGGTCTGAGGAATCACGTGTTCTTTTACATCACGTGGATGGCCGGGTGCGTGTGCGTGGCTTACCTGGGGAACACAGGATGCACTATGGGAAGAAGGCAAGCCGGCGGAGGCAGTGTGATGCTTTGGGCAATGTTCTGCTGGGAAACCTTGGGTCCTGCCATCCATGTGGATGTTACTTTGACACGTACCACCTACCTAAACATTGTTGAGACCATGTACAGCCTTTCATGGAAACGGTATTCCCTGGTGGCTGTGGCTCTTCCAGCAGGATAATGCTCCTGACACAAAGCACAAATGCTTCAGGAATGGTTTGAGGAGCACAACAACGACTTTGAGGTGTTGAATTTGCCTCCAAATTCCCCAGATCTCAATCCAATCGAGCATCTGTGGGATGTGCTGAACAAACAAGTCCGATCCATGGAGGCCCCACCTCGCAACTTACAGGACTTAAAGGATCTGCTGCTAACATCTTGGTGCCAGATACCACAGCACACCTTCAGGGGTCTAGTGGAGTCCATGCCTCGACGGGTCAGCAAAAGGAGAACCAACACAATATTATAATGTTATGCCTGATCGGTGTATATACACACAACACAAACACATCTCTTCTGACCCATTCAATCTCTATGACACAGAATTGTTGAAATGAGCAGAACACATTATGTAAACAATGACCTTTGAACTCTAGGTCTCTTTATCACCTCCACGGCCCTTTGACCTTCAGATCATCAGACCCTCCTCACGTCATTTAACAGTGCTGATAACACCAGCGCCTTTATGCTCCAGCTAATGACCCACAATCCTCCAGCAGCCGCTTCGGCACATATATCTGTTATCTGTTAATGACTGAACGTATCACGCCAGAATTTCATTATTCGGGAAAAAGCGCCCAAGGAGAGCGAGAGAGGGGGCTGATGGGAAGCATTTCTGCAGTCCTCTGACAGGACGCTGAGGACAATCTATCTCTCACTGTGAGACGGAGTCTCTTCTCAGGCAAATCTCATGCCAATGTCACATCAGGAAATCAAAACAGCAGAACAAAGGAATGGAGCTCATCTGACAGATACACCACATACTGTATATACACAGTGAGTGAGAGATGATATAATAAACACATGAACACTATAGCAGTGAGTTCATGAGCTTCTGCTGAAACGACTGAACAGTAGTTATACAGATGAATAGTCTCTTGTTTAAATTCATTAATTAACTTCCTAGAAAAGATCAATAAATAATGACTGGAATAGTTACTCAGTTCACGTATATATCATTACATATAAAAGTTTGGATTCATAGACTCACTGAGACTATATTATGTGTATATATAAAGTGTGTGGTGAATCACGATTCGCTCGTAAAGTTCATATGCAGATTTCACACACAAACGCAGTTAGTGATCGAGACCAACACAATTCAATTCGCAACTATTTTACGCTTTGGCAAATTGAATTCGTACAATGTCACTGGTATATTTTTTTGTGTGATCTGTTACATCCCATCGACGGTTATGTTTATGTTCACATCATACAAATTCATTTGATATCAGCACCTCATAAAGTACTCATGTTTTGCATTGTTTGTGTTGAGCTTTTTCTTTAAATTGCATGTTTTTATACTACTCACATCGCACACATTCATCCTATATCACCACCTCATAAAACTCCTTGAGATCGGGTTGTTCATGCTTACTTTTTTTTTTTTTTTAAAAGGTACGTTTTCGTATCGTACACATTCATACAATAGGCTACCTCATAAAATAGTTACATTCATCTCATGAGATCGGGTTCTTTGTGCGTAGTTGTTTCTAAAAATCATGTGTTTATAGAACTCATACTGTAAAAATTCATACGATATCGGCACCTCATAAACTAGTTGGGTTTTCCTGTGAGAACGAGTTGTTCATGGGTCATTTTTTCAAAAAAAAATTTACATTTTCATATTATTCGCATCATGCAAATTCGATATCGCCACCTCATGAGATCGGCTTACTTTTTTCTAAAAATCATACGTTTTCTTACGTCGTACACATTCATACCTCATTATCTAGTTACATTTTCTCATGAGATCGGGTTGTTTGTGCTTGCTTTTTCTAAAAATCATGTTTTTATAGAATTCACACCGTACAATATCGCCACCTCAACTAAAATAGTTACATTTTCCTGGTTAACTTTTTTCTAAAAATCTTATATTTTCACATCATACAAATGTTTTGTTATGTTTTCCAGTGAGATGGGGTTGTTCATGCTAACTTTTTCTAAAAATTGTATGTTTTTATAGAATTCACATCGTACAAACGCATACGATATCACCACCTCATAAAATAAGTTGGGTTTTCCTGTGAGATCGGGGTGTTCGTGGTTAATTTTTACATTTTCATATAAACCACATCATATGAATTCCTGCGATATCGGCACATCATGAGATGGGGTTGTTCATGCTTATACTCTTTTCTAAAAATCATTTCACATCGTACACATTCATACATCATGAGAACGGGTTGTTTGTGCTTAGATTTTCTAAAAATGTTATTTTTTTGTAGAATTCACATCGCATACATACACTATTGACCTCAGAAACTAGTTACATTTTCCAGTGAGATCGGGTTGTTCATGCTTACTTTTTCTAAAAATCATAAATTTTTATAGAATTCATATTGTACTAATTCATACGATATCGCTACATCATAAAATAGTTAGTTTGTCATGAGATCAGGTTGTTTGTGTTGAGTTTTTACCTCAAGAGGGTTCCACAAGGCTCCGTCTTGGGACCAATTTTATTTTCACTTTATATTAATGATTTACCAGGAGTATGTAAAGATGTAAATGTTACGATGTAATAATTTTTACCCATGCAAATAACTTTGATTATTGTTGAACAGATAAAACTGTGCGTATGATGTTTGCAAAACAGTTCACACATTCAAAGGTATTCTTGCAGTCACTTCGACTCTAACTTTTGAAAGTCACGTAAAAAAGTTGTAATTTTTAATTTAAAGAATTTTAAGTACATTAGGCCAGTTTTGACAGTCGGTGCTGCCAAGTTGTATTTACACTAATCAAAGTGGTTTGGCCTGGGCTGTAATGTGACCTGTAATCATGAAGAGAAGCACATGTAGAAGTGAGCAAGCTGCGGTTTGCTTCAGTGAGTGATTGTGATGTTTCCGCTGCCGGTTCATTTGGCTGTGAGAAAACCTGTAGACATGCAGATAATGATTTCATCAGCCGTCATCCCTCATCCTGTGGTTTCTGATCCATCTATGATAGGAGGTGTGTGTTAGATACCTTCATGAAGAGACGTGTCTGTCCAAGAGCTTCTTTCAGTCAATATTCTCCTAAAGCCGCTCCGAGACTCCCGACTGATTCATTCTCAGCTCTGCAAATAACCCATAACAGAACAACATGCATAAACGGATCACGGCTCGCAGCTCGCAGGTCTCTCTCATAATATCTTCAGTCATTTTGCTTCTCCGGTAAATGAATCTTGATTTAAGAATTAGATATTTGTGCTGGAAAACACGACAGAAATATCATTTCTTTAGATCTCTCTCATTATATGGAGCAGCTCGAGCGTTCTGCAAAACATTTCATTCATGTGATAAGTGATAATAATAATAAGGAGCAGTGAATGATTGAGATGCATTGTAAACAGCCTCTCGTGTTGATGGTATCAGCAGTTCTATGGAAGTTATAATCATCACGCGCTCCTGCGTCATCGTCAAAAACAAGCTTGTGTTTCCAAAACAGAAGCTCAAATTTGCTCTGTTCTCCTCTTTGTTTTCCAGATGAAACATCTGTGAAGTTTTATCGGATATTAATCGCCTGTCTTGGAGCGCCTGGCCTTGACCTTCAGCACGTAATGAAGTGCGCTAATATCCGACTCTAACGTGAGGAAAATAACCATGGCTGACTGCTTGCCTCGCTTTTCATAATCTCGTCTTAAATGACGGTTGCCTTGAATGTGTCCGAGCGCAGCATCATAATCATAACCCACGGGAGAGATATTACACATGTACACAAACAACCGCTTGAGTTTTATCTCCTAAAGTCTTTGAATCTGAACACACTTCCTAATCGAACTCTTCCTCATCCATCAGACCAGCTGTTCGAAGAATGTTTTGCTAACGTTCCTATTATGAACGCTATGCTTGAATGTTCTCTTATCATTAAACCCTTAAACGCATACTTCGGGTCTTTATCGACCCGGGACGTCATTCTCTACATTCTCTTCAATTCTTAAAATTAGACATCAACCTTCTTAGTATTCCTCAATCTATTCATTATAAACAATATAACAAGAAAAAATAATAAAACTGCTGAATGTACCGAGGAAACAAGCTGCTCAAATTGAACCCTTCCGAGTTCCAAAAGGTAGCAAAATATGCTTTATATTATTCTTTTGTAATTGTTATTAAAATATCAAGAGATTTTAAACTATTATTGCAGATAGAGAGCCATCTGTGTTTGATATAGATCCGGGTCACTAAAGACCCGAATATGTAATAATGATTGGCAAAACATTCATGCACTTAAGGGTTAAAATATCCAGTTTTTAAATGTTTTAAATCCTTTTTTTCTTGGGTACGTGAACGATCAAAAGTAACAAGTATAACATAATAAATATAGCTGCAAGCAGCAATTATCGGGGCCAAGGACAACAGAAGCAAACAAGGAAACTCGCAGCAGACCAACTGCAGAAATGAGTAAAGACATTTGGGGACAATCTTAAGCCACAAAATACATTGAGTTGTATAGAGCCAATTTCATGTTTTGTTTAATTATATTGCAACCAAGTGGTGCAGTCCCACTGCCTTTTGTGTGTGTCCTCAGAGTGCCCCCATACATAAGCGTGTGAAATTTGGTGAAAATATCTCATTTTGTATAGGAGTTATAGACATTTGTATTTATTAGCATATAAAAATAACCCACACCTGACTTTGATTGCATTTTTTTTGCCACTTAATATCAAAAAAAAATTAATTTAGCCATTAGAATTTAGTTAACCCGCTATGATTCCAATTTTCCTACGGTGGTTTCGTCTCTATCGGACTAACGGTTTTAAAGATAATCCCGAAAGGTGTTTAAACTCTAAATCACAACATTGAGCAAACCATAAGGCAAAATCTAGCATGTTTGGTATTGTTGGACTCAGGATTCTAGGAATCTAAGGAGATGACTCCCATGAAAATAAGTAAACCAAATCCAAAGTTATAAGCATGTGAATATTTGATTTTACCACTAGGTGGCACTGGCTCAAAACCTCTCAGGCTCCTTCAGGGCATCATGCTGATGACCCATACCGAGTTTCGTAACAATACGCTAATGCGTTCATGAAATACAGCATTTTACTACAAAATTAAAAATGGCCGACGCCCAAAATGACCGATATAAAAAACCCCGGAATCTAACGAGATTTTTACACTTTTATGATTTTTGTGCAAAGCGTTCAGAAGTTATAAGCAAAAATAGCCATTTTTGTATCTCCAGACCAGTAGGTGGCGCTGCACCGAAACGCAGCATGTAGCTTCAGGTCATGCTTGTGATGATCTGTACCAAGTTTGGTCAGAATACGATGAAGCGTTGCAGAGATACAGCCGTGTGTCTATTTTCGCAAGCACGATGTAAAATTCGTTTGCACGTTATTCAAAAATACTTTAATGAATCGACTTGAATTCCATAACTTTTTGTTGGCATTGTCTGAAGATGATCTGGTTAAATTTTCATGCAAATTCATCTTTTTCACTACTACAAAATAACGTCAAAAAAGTTATTAGCACTAACATCAGTCAAACTTTGGACAGGTGGTGGCGCTAGAGGGATTGAGTTAGAGACTCCAAAATTGGTGTATTTAATGTCGGGCCAGTCCTCTATCAGTGTGCCAAATTTCATAACTTTCCCTCAAGTGGCTCTATGGGCTGCCATAGACTCAAGAGCAGAAGAAGAAGAAGAAACGGAAGAAGAATAATAAGAATGCCAACGATTACAATAGGTACCTTCGGTGCTTGGCCCCTAAAAACATTAAATGAACATCCAGCTAAAACATTCCATGAATGATGGATAAATAATGTTTTTATGCTAACATTTTGCGAACATTATTAAATATCAGATAACTTTGAACAAACGTACTATTAACTTTACTGGAATAATGTTTTTTCCGTTTATCCAGAAGAACTTTTTTCCGTTTATCCATATGTAAAAGCAACAGAATTTGCATGCAAGACTGCTGAACCAATCAGAGACGAATCACAACACTCAACATGCCGCATTTACCGGCGAGAGTGAGACTTTATGACATGGAAACGTGTCGATAGAAGAATCACGGCGTGAGCTAATGGGCTTAAATATGTTTTGATGTCCAAATGAGTTTTAATACCTGTGAATGTTGACTGTGACAGCTTACAGAAAATCCCTTTCAGGGAGAGTCAATAGGGGAGGGGAGGTATCCAAAGCACATCAACCAATCACGGGGTTCCTCAGGTTTCAGTGCTTGGACCGCTCCTGTTCTCCATATACACTACATCACTGGGACCCATCATACAGGCACATGGCTTCTCATACCATTGCTATGCTGATGACACACAGCTCTACCTTTCATTTCAACCAGATGATCCCACAGTAGCTGCACGAATCTCAAGCTGTCTGGCGGACATCTCGGATTGGATGAAAGAACATCACCTGCAGCTCAACCTGGCAAAGACTGAGCTTCTCGTCTTCCCTGCCAATCCGACTCTACAACACGATTTCACCATCCAGCTAGGTTCATCTTTGATTACCCCTTCAAGGTCCTTCAGAAATCTTCTTTGATGACCAGCTGTCCTTCAAAGACCACATTTCAAAGACAGCTCATGCAGGTTTGCGCTGCACAACATCAGAAAGATCAGACCGTTCCTTACAGAGCATGCAACACAGCTTCTCGTCCAGGCCCTGGTCATTTCTAGGCTTGACTACTGCAATGCGCTTCTGGCTGGACTTCCATCGTGTGCGATCAAAACGCTTCAATTGATTCAGAACGCAGCGGCACGTCTTGTCTTCAACGAGCCCAAAAGGGCCCATGTCACACCTCTCTTCATCTCTCTGCACTGGCTCGCATCAAGTTCAAGGTGTTGACGCTTGCTTACAGATCCACCACAGGCTCAGCTCCCGCATACTTCAACTCGCTCTTACGAGTCTACACCCCCACCAGAAGCCTACGATCGGTCAATGAGCAATGGCTCGTACCATCACACAGAGAAAATCCTTGCTGTTGGAATGATCTCCCCACTTCCATCCGGAACGCAGAATCCCTGACAACATTCAAAAGACAGCTGAAAACTCATCTCTTCCGTGAGCACTTAACCTCATCATCATCATAAAAAAAAAAAAACAATGCTTTCACACTTTCCTGTAATCCCCCCCATTCTAGATCATGATACTCTAAGCAATATCTGAAACGTATTTTGAGCACTTCTCGTGTTTATTCGCCTCTTCATGACGGATCGCTTCCTGTATTCCTCATTTGTAAGCCGCTTTGGGTAAAAGCATCAGCAAAATTAATAAATGTAAAATACGACATTTGATTTGACTAGCTTGTAACTACATTTCCCATCATTCTCTCTGTCAGCTTCATCCTTTGCTCTTCATTTGTTTGCACTGTAAAAAAATTATAAAAAATTGTATCATATTTAAAAAAGCAGAAAGGTTATACCAAAATAACTGTGTATAGCTATTAAATCCACTAAACTGTTTAGTAGTTGGTAGCTGAAATATACAGGGAGTGCAGAATTATTAGGCAAATGAGTATTTTGACCACATCATCCTCGTTATGCATGTTGTCTTACTCCAAGCTGTATAGGCTGGAAAGCCTACTACCAATTAAGCATATTAGGTGATGTGCATCTCTGTAATGAGAAGGGGTGTGGTCTAATGACATCAACACCCTATATCAGGTGTGCATAATTATTAGGCAACTTCCTTTCCTTTGGCAAAATGGGTCAAAAGAAGGACTTGACAGGCTCAGAAAAGTCAAAAATAGTGAGATATATTGCAGAGGGATGCAGCAGTCTTAAAATAGCCAAGCTTCTGAAGCGTGATCATCGAACAATCAAGCGTTTCATTCAAAATAGTCAACAGGGTCGCAAGAAGCGTGTGGAAAAACCAAGGCGCAAAATAACTGCCCGTGAACTGAGAAAAGTCAAGCGTGCAGCTGCCAAGATGCCACTTGCCACCAGTTTGGCCATATTTCAGAGCTGCAACATCACTGGAGTGCCCAAAAGCACAAGGTGTGCAATACTCAGAGACATGGCCAAGGTAAGAAAGGCAGAAAGTCGACCACCACTGAACAAGACACACAAGCTGAAACGTCAAGACTGGGCCAAGAAATATCTCAAGACTGATTTTTCTAAGGTTTTATGGACTGATGAAATGAGAGTGAGTCTTGATGGGCCAGATGGATGGGCCCGTGGCTGGATTGGTAAAGGGCAGAGAGCTCCAGTCCGACTCAGACGCCAGCAAGGTGGAGGTGGAGTACTGGTTTGGGCTGGTATCATCAAAGATGAGCTTGTGGGGCCTTTTCGGGTTGAGGATGGAGTCAAGCTCAACTCCCAGTCCTACTGCCAGTTTCTGGAAGACACCTTCTTCAGGCAGTGGTACAGGAAGAAGTCTGCATCCTTCAAGAAAAACATGATTTTCATGCAGGACAATGCTCCATCACACGCGTCCAAGTACTCCACAGCGTGGCTGGCAAGAAAGGGTATAAAAGAAGAAAATCTAATGATATGGCCTCCTTGTTCACCTGATCTGAACCCCATTGAGAACCTGTGGTCCATCATCAAATGTGCGATTTACAAGGAGGGAAAACAGTACACCTCTCTGAACAGTGTCTGGGAGGCTGTGGTTGCTGCTGCACGCAATGTTGATGGTGAACAGATCAAAACACTGACAGAATCCATGGATGGCAGGCTTTTGAGTGTCCTTGCAAAGAAAGGTGGCTATATTGGTCACTGATTTGTTTTTGTTTGGTTTTTGAATGTCAGAAATGTATATTTGTGAATGTTGAGATGTTATATTGGTTTCACTGGTAAAAATAAATAATTGAAATGGGTATAAATTTGTTTTTTGTTAAGTTGCCTAATAATTATGCACAGTAATAGTCACCTGCACACACAGATATCCCCCTAAAATAGCTAAAACTAAAAACTACTTAAAATATTGATACAAAAATATTCAGCTTTGATATTAATGAGTTTTTTGTGTTCATTGAGAACATGGTTGTTGTTCAATAATAAAATTAATCCTCAAAAATACAACTTGCCTAATAATTCTGCACTCCCTGTATATGATGTAGCTTTTCTACATCAGATATTTCAACCAAACTTTAAAAAAAAAGAGAATCTGACAAAAGAGAAGTTGGAGTTTTTTTTACAATGTAGTAAAAAAGCTGGTTTCCGCCACAGAATAAAAAATGAAGGTAATTGCGACTTTTTATCTCACAATTCGGACTTTATTCTCACAATTGCGAGTTTATATCTCACAGTTTGGATGACAGTAGATACTTACCAGCATTATGGGTAAAGTCATGGCAGGCATCTTTATGTTCAGATGTACATTAGCTGGACCAACCTGAAAAACTGTTTTAGCTGTTTTTGGTGGTTTTACTTCATTGAAACATAAGCTTGGCAAACTGTTCTGAATATTTCTGTCCTTCCACAGTAGAGCAGATGAATTTAGACTTGCTTTATTGTAAATGGCTGCCGAGGGCCTTCACCCAGATCCCCATCAAACCCAGCAACATGTGCGGTGAAATCGCCTCAGAATCACATGCCCTTCAACAAGAATCCACTTCCTTCCTGCTATTCTTCATTCCTGAACCACTGGTGTATCCAGACCTTCTGTGCTGAATGCTCTTCATCAGGAACTCACTGATAGTCTCCGATATGTTATCTACATTTTTTACATTTATAAAAAAAAATACATCACTTGTGCTTGTAAAACTCACTGTTACAATGTGCTTTGTAGTGTGTTCGGAGTGTTTTTAATCTGTTGTCATGCAGTTGCTAAGGTATTATGAGTGATTTTTCCTGTTACTATAAGTTATTTTGGCTGTTTTTATGCAGTTTTTAAGGTGTTCTGAGTGTTTTAGGCTGTTGCTATGCAGTTGCTAAGGTATTATGAGTGATTTCTCCTGTTACTATAAGTTATTTTGGCTGTTATGCAGTTTCTAAGGTGTTCTGAGTATTTTAGGCTGTTGTTATGCGGTTGTTATGGTGTTCTCTGTGTTTTAGGCTGTTTCTATGCCGTTTCTTTGGTGGTCTGAGTGTTTTAGACTGTTGTTAAGTAGTTGCTAGGGTGTTCTGAGTGTTTTAAGCTGTTTCCATGCAGTTTATATGGTGTTCTGGGCGTTTTAGGCAGTTGCTATGCAGTTGCTAGGGTGTTCTGGGTGTTTTAGGCTGTTGCTAAGCAGTTTCTATGGTGTTCTGAGTGTTTTAGGCTGTTGCTAAGTAGATTCTATGGTGTTCTGGGTGTTCTAAACTGTTGCTATGCACATTCTATGGTGTTGTAGGTGTTCTAGGCTGTTTCTATGCAGTTTCTTTGGTGTTCTGAGACTGTTGTTGTGAGGTTGCTATGGTGTTTTGGGTGTTCTAAACTGTTGCTATGCACATTCTATGGTGTTGTAGGTGTTCTAGGCTGTTTCTATGCAGTTTCTTTAGTGTTATGAGACTGTTGTTGTGAGGTTGCTATGGTGTTTTGGGTGTTCTAAACTGTTGCTATGCACATTCTATGGTGTTGTAAGTGTTCTAGGCTGTTTCTATGCAGTTTCTTAAGTGTTCTGAGACTGTTGTTGTGAGGTTGCTATGGTGTTTTGGGTGTTCTAAACTGTTGCTATGCACATTCTATGGTGTTGTAGGTGTTCTAGGCTGTTTCTATGCAGTTTCTTTAGTGTTCTGAGACTGTTGTTGTGAGGTTGCTATGGTGTTTTGGGTGTTCTAAACTGTTGCTATGCACATTCTATGGTGTTGTAAGTGTTCTAGGCTGTTTCTATGCAGTTTCTTTAGTGTTCTGAGACTGTTGTTGTGAGGTTGCTATGGTGTTTTGGGTGTTCTAAACTGTTGCTATGCACATTCTATGGTGTTGTAGGTGTTCTAGGCTGTTTCTATGCAGTTTCTTTAGTGTTATGAGACTGTTGTTGTGAGGTTGCTATGGTGTTTTGGGTGTTCTAAACTGTTGCTATGCACATTCTATGGTGTTGTAGGTGTTCTAGGCTGTTTCTATGCAGTTTCTTTAGTGTTATGAGACTGTTGTTGTGAGGTTGCTATGGTGTTTTGGGTGTTCTAAACTGTTGCTATGCACATTCTATGGTGTTGTAGGTGTTCTAGGCTGTTTCTATGCAGTTTCTTTAGTGTTCTGAGACTGTTGTTGTGAGGTTGCTATGGTGTTTTGGGTGTTCTAAACTGTTGCTATGCACATTCTATGGTGTTGTAGGTGTTCTAGGCTGTTTCTATGCAGTTTCTTTAGTGTTCTGAGACTGTTGTTGTGAGGTTGCTATGGTGTTTTGGGTGTTCTAAACTGTTTCTATGCACATTCTATGGTGTTGTAGGTGTTCTAGGCTGTTTCTATGCAGTTTCTTTGGTGTTCTGAGACTGTTGTTGTGAGGTTGCTATGGTGTTTTGGGTGTTCTAAACTGTTGCTATGCACATTCTATGGTGTTGTAGGTGTTCTAGGCTGTTTCTATGCAGTTTCTTTAGTGTTATGAGACTGTTGTTGTGAGGTTGCTATGGTGTTTTGGGTGTTCTAAACTGTTGCTATGCACATTCTATGGTGTTGTAAGTGTTCTAGGCTGTTTCTATGCAGTTTCTTAAGTGTTCTGAGACTGTTGTTGTGAGGTTGCTATGGTGTTTTGGGTGTTCTAAACTGTTGCTATGCACATTCTATGGTGTTGTAGGTGTTCTAGGCTGTTTCTATGCAGTTTCTTTAGTGTTCTGAGACTGTTGTTGTGAGGTTGCTATGGTGTTTTGGGTGTTCTAAACTGTTGCTATGCACATTCTATGGTGTTGTAAGTGTTCTAGGCTGTTTCTATGCAGTTTCTTTAGTGTTCTGAGACTGTTGTTGTGAGATTGCTATGGTGTTTTGGGTGTTCTAAACTGTTGCTATGCACATTCTATGGTGTTGTAAGTGTTCTAGGCTGTTTCTATGCAGTTTCTTTAGTGTTCTGAGACTGTTGTTGTGAGGTTGCTATGGTGTTTTGGGTGTTCTAAACTGTTGCTATGCACATTCTATGGTGTTGTAGGTGTTCTAGGCTGTTTCTATGCAGTTTCTTTAGTGTTATGAGACTGTTGTTGTGAGGTTGCTATGGTGTTTTGGGTGTTCTAAACTGTTGCTATGCACATTCTATGGTGTTGTAGGTGTTCTAGGCTGTTTCTATGCAGTTTCTTTAGTGTTCTGAGACTGTTGTTGTGAGGTTGCTATGGTGTTTTGGGTGTTCTAAACTGTTGCTATGCACATTCTATGGTGTTGTAGGTGTTCTAGGCTGTTTCTATGCAGTTTCTTTAGTGTTCTGAGACTGTTGTTGTGAGGTTGCTATGGTGTTTTGGGTGTTCTAAACTGTTTCTATGCACATTCTATGGTGTTGTAGGTGTTCTAGGCTGTTTCTATGCAGTTTCTTAAGTGTTCTGAGACTGTTGTTGTGCGGTTGCTATGGTGTTTTGGGTGTTCTAAACTGTTGCTATGCACATTCTATGGTGTTGTAAGTGTTCTAGGCTGTTTCTATGCAGTTTCTTAAGTGTTCTGAGACTGTTGTTGTGAGGTTGCTATGGTGTTTTGGGTGTTCTAAACTGTTGCTATGCACATTCTATGGTGTTGTAGGTGTTCTAGGCTGTTTCTATGCAGTTTCTTTAGTGTTCTGAGACTGTTGTTGTGAGGTTGCTATGGTGTTTTGGGTGTTCTAAACTGTTGCTATGCACATTCTATGGTGTTGTAGGTGTTCTAGGCTGTTTCTATGCAGTTTCTTTAGTGTTATGAGGCTGTTGTTGTGAGGTTGCTATGGTGTTTTGGGTGTTCTAAACTGTTTCTATGCACATTCTATGGTGTTGTAGGTGTTCTAGGCTGTTTCTATGCAGTTTCTTTAGTGTTCTGAGACTGTTGTTGTGAGGTTGCTATGGTGTTTTGGGTGTTCTAAACTGTTGCTATGCACATTCTATGGTGTTGTAGGTGTTCTAGGCTGTTTCTATGCAGTTTCTTTAGTGTTCTGAGACTGTTGTTTTGAGGTTGCTATGGTGTTTTGGGTGTTCTAAACTGTTGCTATGCACATTCTATGGTGTTGTAGGTGTTCTAGGCTGTTTCTATGCAGTTTCTTTAGTGTTCTGAGACTGTTGTTGTGAGGTTGCTATGGTGTTTTGGGTGTTCTAAACTGTTGCTATGCACATTCTATGGTGTTGTAGGTGTTCTAGGCTGTTTCTATGCAGTTTCTTTAGTGTTCTGAGACTGTTGTTTTGAGGTTGCTATGGTGTTTTGGGTGTTCTAAACTGTTGCTATGCACATTCTATGGTGTTGTAGGTGTTCTAGGCTGTTTCTATGCAGTTTCTTTGGTGTTCTGAATGTTTTAGACTGTTGTTATGTGGTTATTATTGTGTTTAGGGTGTTCTAAACTGTTGCTATGCAGTTTATATGGTGTTCTGGGTGTTTTTAGGCTGTTGCTATGCAATTTATATGGTGTTCTGCGTGTTTTTAGGCTGTTGCTAAGCAGTTTATATGGTGTTATGGGTGTTTTAGGCTGTTGCTATGTGGTTGCTAGGGTGTAGTGGCTGGTTTGCAGGTGTTTTCTTTCTGTCTGGTATGAAAAGATCTTCTGGACTGTAAATGTGCATCTGTGGGATTTTTCCAGCAGTTTTATGGTCCAGCCGGTAATAATAACGCATCTGACGCACACACACTACAACTTTAATACTCAGTGATAGAGGTTTCAGCAGCAGATTCATACTCAACTCAAAAAAGGACTGTCTCCTAAACATGGAGCCCATGAAAACACTGTAAATAGACAAGAGCTCTTCCTGAAAGCTCACATCCTGGAGGAACGACACACAGAACCTTCAGCTCAAGGACGTCTGCGTTTCCTCCTCTTCCTTTGGCGTTCTTATCTTCCATCCACCTTTCAGGCTTCATACACACTTCCTGTTCTTCCAGCTTCTGTCCCTCAATCACACACACACACACACACTCATTCTGTCAGCAAAGGGTTTGCTATTAGAATCTGATCGACCTCTTTCGTGCGAGAAGGCCGTGATGAATGATTCATCCTGAGGGAAAGCGCTGACTCACGACAGCATCTCAAAGCAGAAACTAAATGGATTTCACCAGCGCAGCCTTGGACCAGAACATGAAGAGGACGCTTCCTGCTCTTCAGGGAAACGGACGGGCTTCACTGAACCTAGTGCGTTCCCTACACAGACAGCATTCAAAGGGTTCTCCAAACAAAGAGAACAGACTGACGGATCCCAGAGCTCGGTTCTGAGTGTGTTAGGAAACAATGTCATATTTTTACTACCCTAAAATTCGGGACTCATTAGCTTTTGACATGGAAGAGAAAATGCTTCTCATGTCAGGTTGCATCACATGCATTGCATCGAGATCCGACGGACGCTCACGGTGTGTGTGCTAAAGACGTGCATACGCCCTTCATAGTGAACTTCAGTTATTAAGGACAATTGAAATTCCGTGGCAGTGTGCGATTGAGCCGAGGATTACACGCGTGTCTCCGTTATTGTGCTCGGCTCTTTCCTCAGACTTAATGAGAACAGAAAGCTTTGTTGTGCCGAGATACTCTATTCACAGGCAGAACGGCTCTAACTGCTTTTTCCCGCCGAAAAGGAATGACATCTAATACCTGAGGGCACTTTCTTATCTCCAACCTGTCAAAAACAGACACGGCGATCATTCAGAGCGGCTTTAGGCCACAGAACGCAGCTGCCGATGGGAAACCGCTATGATATGACGCATCCGTGTTGCTCCCGGCAGAATGGAGCTTTCTTTCTCCGTGTTTTGAGGATGAGATTGTTCTGGAAGAGCGTGAAATATGATGAGGAGCAGACGTCCAGATACAGTGGATGTTTAAGGGAGAATCATTAGTGCTGTTTCACTAGATAGTGAAACCTCGAACACTATCAATGCAAATAATGATGCTCTTCCTCAGTGCTTCTGTCTCGTTTTCCAGCACAAACATCTAAACACAAGATACATTAACTGGAGAAGCAAAATGACTGAAGATATCGAGTCTTGTTTAATGAAAAATGAAGTGAGTTTATGCTTAAAACAAGAATAAATATCTGCCAATGGGGTTGGAAAAATAACCCTTAATTAAAAAGGGAAAATAAGGTTATTTTGTATATGTCCTTTCATGTAGTCAATTGGTTATCTTCTGCACATTTTCAAAGGTCAAAGTGCAGATAAATGGAGTTATTTTCTCCCAAAAGAAAGAAGCGATTCTGAACTGAAACGAGTCGTCAGTAATTCAGTCTCTCTTCTTGCTTGATCCTAGGTTTGTAACTCATTTGCATAATGTCTGCCTCTGGTCGTGATTGGCTGAACAGCGTCTCTTAGCCCCGCCCTCACACACTGTGCTGTATCTGACACTGGAAGAGTTTGGTTGGTGTTGTTCAGAAGACGCTGTTTTCTGCTGAGATTGATACGGTCAAACCCGCGCCATCGTTACTGTTCGTATCACTGTGTGTCAAGAGCTGAGATTCAGATATGATAATGAGCGCTTGCTTTCTGACCAATCACAGCAGAGGCTCTCAGAGAGGCGGAGCTTAGAGAGACTGAATCCTTGATGGAGCGTTTCAGAGAAAAGAGCTGAAGCTGCAGTGGATATTATGAGAGAATTAAAGTGTTTTTGACCTTGGATGCATGTGAACCTGTTGTAGGAGACGCCAGAACAACATTAGGAGCCTTTAAATCTTGTCATTTTGCTTCTCAGGTAATTGAGTCTAGATATTTGTACTAAAAAAGCAAGACAAAAACACTGAGCAAGAAAACCATTCTTGGTGCAGTGATGGTATCAGCTGTACTACATCGGATCATTCTGTGTCTGTGAATCATGCTGGTTCTCTGCAGTGTGTGTGTGTGTGTAAGAACACCTGTCCTCCTGTGCCTTACCTGTCCAGCGCTCTGTCAGGTAAACAACAGGTGTGTAGCGTTCACCTTGACTCCTGCAGTCAGACTGTCACCCATCTGCTGCCTTTAGACCATCACTTCTGTCTCTCTCTCTCTCTCTCTCTCTCTCTCTCTCTGTCTGTCTCTCTCTCTCTCTGTCTGTCTGTCTCTCTCTCTCTCTCTCTCTCTCTGTCTGT
>CM077208.1:1078169-1100669 GCA_039654625.1 Rhinogobio ventralis | reverse complement strand
AAAAGTGAAGCCAAAGTGTATCGATTGCCCCCTGGTGGCTGGTCCCAGTATAGCTCATAAACCCCGCCCTCTCTGTGTAATGTAATGGGACGTGAGACAAACTACAATCAAATTACACTTTAAATAATTTTTTTTCAAAGATGGTTTCTGTCATTTTAGGTAGTTTGTATCACACTGATGTTAGTCCAAGTGTTCGTTCTTTAAATACGTTTAGTTTTAGTAAGTTATTTGATGCTATAAAAATGAGTTGTGACATTATGATTGACAGCTGTGATTGACAGCTTCTCTGAGCGTAGTCACTGAGACACTAGCTGACTTTTTTCGGGATTTTGGGGAGGAAATTGGAGCTTCAACTTTAATTTCTACATTTCCATAACTGTTTATTTCACACAGACATAACCTTGATACTGCGGCTCCACATCACGCTCACTACTGCGCAGACTGGTCACGAATCAGTGAAAGATGTCAGCGCCATATTGGGACATTGACGGATTCACTATTCTGCAATGGAAGAGAGTGAAGGTGCATCGTCCATCTTTTTTACAGTCTATGATTCAAACGTTTGGGGCATAGGTGAAGGATGGACTAACTCCAGGGTAAGGCTAGATGCGATTCCTCCTTAAAACCATAATTAAATAGAATGTAATGAAATAGTTACGTGTCACCTATCAACAACCTACACATCCCAGCATAAACGCTCTTGTTATTAAAGTGGTTATGTTCACTGAAGACTACTTTTTTTCAGTATAATTATTCTCAAACCCCTATAATTTGAACTGGCAATAATATAATATCATTTGATTTGGCATGGCAGACAGTTCTAATAATAAATATAACTGCGAGCAGCAATTATCGGGGTTCAAGCGTTTTAAGGCCTTTAAGCACACATGCGTAAAAAGATATTATGTTTTATTTAGCAAGCATGTAACCACTTAGATCATAGATGGAAAGACCATTTACAGCCAATACAGGCAATTTACCATAGGATTTTAAAGATTTTTAACAGTTAAAGTGTCACCTATGGTCAAATGTCCATAAAAGTGCATGCTTGTTTAGAATGTTATATCCCATGTGCGCACCAATTTTCGTGAAGTTCAGAGTTTTCGTTTAGGAGTTATAGGCTTTTGCGTGCACTTTATTCAGATTTTTCAGCGAAAAACCTAGGACTAGTTCGCAAAAGTAAGTTTTTAACATAATTGTGAATATTTAATGAACGATTTGATGGACAGCAGTGGTTCACTAGGCAAAGTTGTTCAGTATGAGGAGATCTATCAAATGATATCAATATTGTGTGGATGTGTGAAGCACCACGCGATTACTGAGGCGTAAAACTCGTTAGCACCAACTTGTGGCCGATTTCTTTAAAAATTCTTACAGACCTCTAGGGGCATGAGTCGAACATGCCCACCAAGTTTCGTTTCGATCAGCCTCTGTTAACCTTGTCTAATAGGTGCTCAAACTTCATTGGCCGATGGGGCCATGTTTTTTGAGATACGCCAATGTCCTCATAGACTATCATGGCACCTTGGACAAAGACAGTGCATGCCAATTTTCAAGTCAATCGGACTAGCAATCGGATGGTTATAGACATTTTCCTGTTTTTTCCTGTTATAGCGCCACCAAGTGGCCAATCGTCACGCTTTCCGTTCACATTCCATCTCCTTCCATCTCATTCCGTTCACGAGTTATAGCCATTTTAGTAAAAGTGGCCCCGGTCACATCGAACATTTTGGCTCCCATTAGCAACCATGAATCAAAATTTCAACTTTTTTTGATAACTATTGACATTCGTTGACATAACTATTGACTGCAGAGAATCTTGCTGCACTAGTTTGGTTCCAATCGGGCCAAAAACCTAGGACTAGTTCGCAAAAGTCCGTTTGTCAAAAAATTAGAAATACCAGAGAATTTCTGTCAATGTCTGTCTTGAGCCAAGGATTCCAACAATATATGACACTTGAGCCTACACCTAACGGTTTAGGAGTTATTAGCCATTTGGTACTTTTGAGCGTTGTAGCGCCCCCGTCAGGCCGATCGGGGCGCCCCTCGGTGACGTTGTAGGTGGTGTGAGTACTACCAGCCCTCAAAGTTTCAAGTCTCTGCGACTTACAGTTTGGTCTGGCTGATCAGTTTTAGGGGAGAATGCTGATCCTTAGAAAAATTACCAATTACAATAGGGTTTCAGCACTACGTGCTTGAACCCCTAAATAGCCTAACCATGGCCTTACCTAATGCAGCAAAACATACGTTTCTTCAAATTCTGAATGGATTATCACATAGAAAACGCGTGTATAAAAGCTCTCCCTTTCTGTCACTCATCTCAATCGCAAACTCACAAAGTTCTGCTAATCGATTAAACTGACTGTACAATGAATATCTTACTTAGCCTACATAATGTCTAAATTTTTTTGTTACAAGTTAAATTATAATGAGATGATTTGAGTGTGCAGATCTCAGCACTAGACAAAACTCTGGTGTTTTGAGGGGAGGGGATTCTAACTTAAACACGTCTGATTGGCCACTGCGTTCAAGAAATCATCAGATGCGTTTGTGATTGGCTGCACTGCTCAATGCTGCAAAAATATGTTGTAAATGCAAAAACCTACTTATATTTATATTAGTTTCTACGCTCTCAAGAGTACAAATCACCAAATCTGTTTATGTTTATTAGTTTATGATGAGAGTATTCGTGAGAGTGCAGAATTCAGAACAAAACTCCGGTGTTTCAGCGATTACTAATCTAAACGCCTCTGATTGGCCATTGCATTCATAAGCTCAACAGAGTCGTGTGTGATTGGTTAGTGCGCAACACTGTAAAACGCTTATAAAGTATGATGCAAAATGAGCAGATCTAAATATAATGCTGCAATCGACACTTTTCATTTAATTTTCATTTTACTACTAGATTTAGTTTAAATGTGCAGGTGCATTTTTGGCCTAAGCCCCCATTAATTTTTGACCTGTAGCCCTTACACACACTCCCAATTCCGACTTCCGACTTTATATCACGCAATTCCGACTTTATATCTGGTAATTCCGACTTTATATCTCGCAATTCCGACTTTATATCTCGCAATTCCGACTTTATATCTGGTAATTCCGCCTTTATATCTTTTAATTCCGCCTTTATATCTCGCAATTCCGACTTTATATCTCGCAATTCCGCCTTTATATCTGGCAATTCCGACTTTATATCTCACAATTCCGACTTTATATCTGGCAATTCCGACTTTATATCTGGCAATTCCGACTTTATATCTCACAATTCCGACTTTATATCTGGCAATTCCGACTTTATATCTGGTAATTCCGCCTTTATATCTTTTAATTCCGCCTTTATATCTCGCAATTCCGCCTTTATATCTGGCAATTCCGACTTTATATCTGGTAATTCCACCTTTATATCTGGCAATTCCGACTTTATATCTGGTAATTCCACCTTTATATCTCGCAATTCCGACTTTATATCTGGTAATTCCGCCTTTATATCTTTTAATTCCGCCTTTATATCTCGCAATTCCGACTTTATATCTCGCAATTCTGCCTTTATATCTGGCAATTCCGACTTTATATCTCACAATTCCGACTTTATATCTGGCAATTCCGACTTTATATCTGGCAATTCCGCCTTTATATCTTTTAATTCCGCCTTTATATCTGGCAATTCCGACTTTATATCTCACAATTCCGACTTTATATCTGGCAATTCCGACTTTATATCTCGCAATTCCGACTTTATATTTCGCATTTTCCTACTTTATATCTCGCAATTCCGACTTTATATCTCGCAATTCCGACTTTATATTTCGCATTTTCCTACTTTATATCTGGCAATTCCGACTTCATATCTCGCAATTCCGACTTTATATCTGGCAATTCCGACTTTATATCTTTTAATTCCGCCTTTATATCTGGCAATTCCGCCTTTATATCTCACAATTCCGACTTTATATCTGGCAATTCCGACTTTATATCTCACAATTCCGACTTTATATCTGGCAATTCCGACTTTATATCTGGCAATTCCGACTTTATATCTCGCAATTCCGACTTTATATTTCGCATTTTCCTACTTTATATCTCGCAATTCCGACTTTATATCTCGCAATTCCGACTTTATATTTCGCATTTTCCTACTTTATATCTGGCAATTCCGACTTCATATCTCGCAATTCCGACTTTATATCTCGCAATTCCGACTTTATATCTGGCAATTCCGACTTTATATCTGGCAATTCCGACTTTATATCTGGCAATTCCGACTTTATATCTCACAATTCCGACTTTATATCTGGCAATTCCGACTTTATATCTGGTAATTCCGCCTTTATATCTTTTAATTCCGCCTTTATATCTCGCAATTCCGCCTTTATATCTGGCAATTCCGACTTTATATCTGGTAATTCCACCTTTATATCTGGCAATTCCGACTTTATATCTGGTAATTCCACCTTTATATCTCGCAATTCCGACTTTATATCTGGTAATTCCGCCTTTATATCTTTTAATTCCGCCTTTATATCTCGCAATTCCGACTTTATATCTCGCAATTCTGCCTTTATATCTGGCAATTCCGACTTTATATCTCACAATTCCGACTTTATATCTGGCAATTCCGACTTTATATCTGGCAATTCCGCCTTTATATCTTTTAATTCCGCCTTTATATCTGGCAATTCCGACTTTATATCTCACAATTCCGACTTTATATCTGGCAATTCCGACTTTATATCTCGCAATTCCGACTTTATATTTCGCATTTTCCTACTTTATATCTCGCAATTCCGACTTTATATCTCGCAATTCCGACTTTATATTTCGCATTTTCCTACTTTATATCTGGCAATTCCGACTTCATATCTCGCAATTCCGACTTTATATCTGGCAATTCCGACTTTATATCTTTTAATTCCGCCTTTATATCTGGCAATTCCGCCTTTATATCTCACAATTCCGACTTTATATCTGGCAATTCCGACTTTATATCTCACAATTCCGACTTTATATCTGGCAATTCCGACTTTATATCTGGCAATTCCGACTTTATATCTCGCAATTCCGACTTTATATTTCGCATTTTCCTACTTTATATCTCGCAATTCCGACTTTATATCTCGCAATTCCGACTTTATATTTCGCATTTTCCTACTTTATATCTGGCAATTCCGACTTCATATCTCGCAATTCCGACTTTATATCTCGCAATTCCGACTTTATATCTGGCAATTCCGACTTTATATCTGGCAATTCCGACTTTATATCTGGCAATTCCGACTTTATATCTGGCAATTCCGACGTTATATTTCGCAATTCTGACTTAATGCTGACTTAGTTTTAATTTCTTTCAAACCCAAACTTTTGGTCTATAGTGTATGTGGTCTCATTGCTGGAATGTTATGAACAGCTGCTAATAATCTAATTTGATTGATCACATTCAAACCATTGACTGACAGGTTCAATAGAAACTTCTGTGAAGTTCTAGATTATGGACTAAAACTATGATATAATATCCCCCTAAACTTGATTCAGGACATGCATAATATGTCTGTTATCTTGCGAGAAAGCTCATGTTAGTATCACAGCAGCATGAACATCTGTAGATTGAGACACACTCACAGGCTGAAGACACAGAATCCTGAGAGTGTGTCCGTCCTCCAGAGGAAGAGAGCGGCGCTCCAGTCGATTGGGGTCACTGATGTCTCATCTGTCCCTGTTTCCCTCTCCAATCTCCATCCCTCGGACTGTGATGATGTAACACAGTCGTCTTCAGCGGATATCTGTCTGTCATCAGCACTAATGCGGTCTGAGAATAAACCCAGAACCTGACGGCTAATAAATAATAAAACCCAACATTTACTCGCCCACACGTCGCCCAGCACTCTGTGGATTTCTGAGGAATATCCTGTGAAAGAGGAGATGATCATGAAGCATCACAACATTAGTTTTCTGAATGATTAATGTGAGAAACCGTTTGAAACTGAAAATAGTTTTTTAGAAGTTTTAGAAGATTATGGGCAAGTAACACTGAATTAAACGTCATTTTGAAGACAGAGATGGTATTGTCTGATTTGATGCACATATGGAATATAGTGGAGTGTTGTGTGTGTTATTATAACCAGCCACTGTGTTCCCCTGAAGAGGGCGAGTAATGATGACAGTGTTTGAGTAACAGCTTCGGCTCCTGGTCGCTGCTCTGATTCGTTCTGCTTCTCTGTCGTCTTTGTCTCCAGCGCAGGAGAACACAAAGGAGGAGGGTCTGGGTGGCCGTTTGCAGCAGCTGAGGGCGGAACAGCATGTGTGTGTGTGTGTCTGTGTGTGTGCGCCCTTTGTGTGCCACTGCCTTTGTTTGGGACGTACCACTGCGTGTCACCAATCCACTGCCACTCCACTGAGAGAGAAGTGGCCCCTCCCACCGGCCCCGCACACACAGCCGGACCCCTAGTGGACGTCACATGATGCTGCAGCATGACTCCATTCACAACAGACACATGTGATGACATCACAAAGAGAATGTGTGTGCGTGATCACAAAACACAACAGGACCAAGATAATGGACAATACACTCATTTCTTTAAGGTGAAATCCCTCAACAATTTTGACCCTTTAGCTTCATCTAATGTTCAGATTTCAACATGCTAAAACATGCTAGCAACTTGTTAATTAATGCTAGCAGTGTGTTAAAATATAATAGCAAAGTGCCAATTCAAGCTAGCAATGTATTAAATCATGTTAACAAAATGTTAACAGCATGCTAATCGTGTTAGTAACCTTTAAGCAACATGTTAAAAATGCTAACAATGTGTTAAATCATTATAACAAAATGTTAAATTATGTTAGCATAATGCTAAATAATGCTAACAATGTGCTAAATCATGTTAGCAACATGCTAATTCATGTTAGCAATGTGTTAATGCTAGCAGTATGTTAAAACATGCTAGCAATGTGCCAATTCAAGCTAGCAACTTATTAGATCATGTTAGCAAAATGCTAATAATGTTAACAACATGTAAGCAAATGTTATTTCATGTTAACAATGTGTTAATTCTTGCTAGCTGTGTTAAAACATACTAGCAATGCACCAATTCAAACTAGCAATGTATTAGATCATGTTAGTATTGTTAAAACATGTTAGCAACATGTTAACAACATGCTAATCATGTTAGTAACATTTAAACATGTAAAAAATGCTAACAATGTGTTAAATGATGCTAACCAAATGTTAAATCATGCTAGCATAATGTAAAAAAATGTTAACAATGTGTTAAATCATGCTAGCAACATGTTATTCATGCTAGCAAAATGCTAAATCATGCTAGCAACATGCTCATTCAGTTAACAATGTGTTAATTCATGCTAGCGGTGTGTTAGAAAATGCTAACATTTTAATTCATGTTAACATGTTAAATCCTGTTAACAATGTTAACAATGCTAAGAACATGTTAATTCATGTTAATGTGTTAAATCATGTTATCAACATAACAGCATGTTAACAACATGCTAATCATGTTGGTAACATTTTAGCAACATTGTGTTAACAATATGTTAAATCATGCTAGCAAAATACTAAATGCAAACATCATGTTAGAACATGTTATCAATTTGCCAATTCAAGCTAACATTTTAATTCATGCTAGCAACATTTTAAAACATGATAGCAATGTGTTAAATCATGTTAGCAACATGCTAGTAACATGACTTATTCTTTTACTTTTTCCAAGTAAAACCTTCAAAATTTAAGCCTTTCAAAGTTATTTTAAACTTCCAGGCCCGGCTCTGTCAAGCCAACATCAGAGTTTGTTCACAAGCTTTACTCATCTACCGGTAGTTAAAAGTTGAACTTCTTTAAACTTGAGCGCAGAATGTTTTGAAAACAACATGAGCAAAACGGATAAAGACGTCAGTCTTGTGCTAGACGTTTATATTGAAAAACAACGGAAAAGCAGCGCAGCGGAAAAACACGCTCAGAGAGAACGGCCCCTTGTGGCTCATGATGACATCACAAAGGACAGCAGAAGGAAATTTCCCGCTCTCTCCGTCAGAATGCTGTTGTTGGCACGGCAACAGCAGCGCGCTCATTCTTGGCAGAGTTAATTCCCGCCGTGGGCCGTTTGGAAATCATTGATGATATTAGGCAGGAATAATTATGATGTTGATTGCTCCTTCACACCAGTAAATGAGATTATGTGCTGCTGATCGCTCATTAACAAACCTAAAGCCTGATTATGAAAATCACTTCCTGCTGTCTGGAATACATATTCCATAGAGTCATATTCCATTACATAAATCATACGGCTACAATAAAACACCAATCCAATTTCTGCATAACACAAAATAATGAGTAATTCAACTGAGCTGGAGATTCATCACAAACTGTTCTGCCGTTGGATTTGTGAATCTTTTTTGTTGTTTGTTCCAACTCGACATTGACCCAATGTTTTTTAAATGTTTCGGATTGTTTCAGAACAAAGTTTGAAGTTTGAAGAATAAGATGGAATGCTCCCTTAACCCCTTAACTGTCCTCCCCGTTTTTTCACATTGACATGAAAATGCACTATCCAAGTCTGGGTTTGCCGGTTGCCAGGGGAACGGCGACTTGCCTGACTGCATTGTGACAAGTGTTATTATGGGCTGGGGTTGTTTTTCAGGGGTTGGGCTTGGCCCCTTAGTTCCAGTGAAAGGAACTCTTAATGCTTCAGCATACCAAGACATTTTGGACAATTTCATGCTCCCAACTTTGTGGGAACAGTTTGGGGACGGCCCCTTCCTGTCCCAACATGACTGCGCTCCAGTGCACAAAGCGTCGGTCCATAAAGACATGGATGAGCGAGTTTGGTGTGGAGGAACTTGACTGGCCTGCACAGAGTCCTGACCTCATCCCGATAGAACACCTTTGGGATGAATTAGAGCGGAGACTGCGAGCCAGGCCTTCTCGTCCAACATCAGTGCCTGACCTCACAAATGCGCTTCTACAAGAATGGTCAAACATTCCCATAAACACACTCCTAAACCTTGTGGAAAGCCTTCCCAGAAGAGCTGAAGCTGTTATAGCTGCAAAGGGTGGGCCAACTCCATATTAAACCCTACGGATTAAGAATGGGATGGCATTAAAGTTCATGTGCATGTAAAGGCAGGCGTCCCAAAACTTTTGGCAATATAGTGTGTATATATATATATACACACACACTTCCACTAGATGACAACACAAAAAGAAGACGTATGTGCGTTATAGCTTGCCGCCACATCACAAATGGCGAATCTATCATTTTTATCTATCGCATTCAAATGATATATCGTTTGTGTTATACAGGGAGTGCAGAATTATTAGGCAAATGAGTATTTTGACCACATCATCCTCGTTATGCATGTTGTCTTACTCCAAGCTGTATAGGCTGGAAAGCCTACTACCAATTAAGCATATTAGGTGATGTGCATCTCTGTAATGAGAAGGGGTGTGGTCTAATGACATCAACACCCTATATCAGGTGTGCATAATTATTAGGCAACTTCCTTTCCTTTGGCAAAATGGGTCAAAAGAAGGACTTGACAGGCTCAGAAAAGTCAAAAATAGTGAGATATATTGCAGAGGGATGCAGCAGTCTTAAAATAGCCAAGCTTCTGAAGCGTGATCATCGAACAATCAAGCGTTTCATTCAAAATAGTCAACAGGGTCGCAAGAAGCGTGTGGAAAAACCAAGGCGCAAAATAACTGCCCGTGAACTGAGAAAAGTCAAGCGTGCAGCTGCCAAGATGCCACTTGCCACCAGTTTGGCCATATTTCAGAGCTGCAACATCACTGGAGTGCCCAAAAGCACAAGGTGTGCAATACTCAGAGACATGGCCAAGGTAAGAAAGGCAGAAAGTCGACCACCACTGAACAAGACACACAAGCTGAAACGTCAAGACTGGGCCAAGAAATATCTCAAGACTGATTTTTCTAAGGTTTTATGGACTGATGAAATGAGAGTGAGTCTTGATGGGCCAGATGGATGGGCCCGTGGCTGGATTGGTAAAGGGCAGAGAGCTCCAGTCCGACTCAGACGCCAGCAAGGTGGAGGTGGAGTACTGGTTTGGGCTGGTATCATCAAAGATGAGCTTGTGGGGCCTTTTCGGGTTGAGGATGGAGTCAAGCTCAACTCCCAGTCCTACTGCCAGTTTCTGGAAGACACCTTCTTCAGGCAGTGGTACAGGAAGAAGTCTGCATCCTTCAAGAAAAACATGATTTTCATGCAGGACAATGCTCCATCACACGCGTCCAAGTACTCCACAGCGTGGCTGGCAAGAAAGGGTATAAAAGAAGAAAATCTAATGATATGGCCTCCTTGTTCACCTGATCTGAACCCCATTGAGAACCTGTGGTCCATCATCAAATGTGCGATTTACAAGGAGGGAAAACAGTACACCTCTCTGAACAGTGTCTGGGAGGCTGTGGTTGCTGCTGCACGCAATGTTGATGGTGAACAGATCAAAACACTGACAGAATCCATGGATGGCAGGCTTTTGAGTGTCCTTGCAAAGAAAGGTGGCTATATTGGTCACTGATTTGTTTTTGTTTGGTTTTTGAATGTCAGAAATGTATATTTGTGAATGTTGAGATGTTATATTGGTTTCACTGGTAAAAATAAATAATTGAAATGGGTATAAATTAGTTTTTTGTTAAGTTGCCTAATAATTATGCACAGTAATAGTCACCTGCACACACAGATATCCCCCTAAAATAGCTAAAACTAAAAACTACTTAAAATATTGATACAAAAATATTCAGCTTTGATATTAATGAGTTTTTTGTGTTCATTGAGAACATGGTTGTTGTTCAATAATAAAATTAATCCTCAAAAATACAACTTGCCTAATAATTCTGCACTCCCTGTATATTACTTTAGATTGTTTTAAATATATGATGGCAACCGGATGGTGACAGAGTTATGAAAATGATGAACGTTAATATACGTTATAAGAACATACTTTTGTTAGCTGGAGGCTAGCGTTACAGAATCACTAACTAGCCTTATCGGTGTAAAGTTGCATCCATTATTTCAGCTGGACATTCACCTAGAAAAGAAGAAGAGCTTCATTTCTGCATCACTAGTACATGTTTGATTGACACTGGCTCATTGACAGTGGGCGGGACTTGATCAAAGTCATTATTTTTCCCATTATGTTTGGTTTTTTAGAAAATACACACTTCAGCTTTGACAAAAATACACATTTCTGCATTACTGCAAACATGAATGTTGTGTTTTCTGACAGCTCGTCACAGACGGTGTTCAGCACATGCATTCATCCCGAACCTCCTTCACCTCGTCCACCAGAGCTGGACGTCAATAAAAGAGCATCTTCACCGACTTTCCAGCGCATTTCATCACTCGGTTTTGCAGAGAAATGTTGATGTTTTTCAGTCAGACAACAAACTGAAGGCAGACGAGTCAAGAGCCAGTGAATTATATTATTTCTGCATTCAAAACGTACAGTAAAACAGCATTCCACTTTGAGTGATTGCATTCATAAATGCATTATAAATTATATAAAATATATTATCATCATTGCCAGTGCAGGATAGAAAAGAATAGAATCTTCTGTCAATCAGAATAGCAAATATATACAAGATATATTCGGATAAAAAGAGCACGTGCATTTAAAACATCATCAGCAGGAATCGTGTAGAAAAGTTTCTTCGGCTACAGGAAAGTCTCACACACAGGAGAACCGTCTCTCTTTGGTTCTCAATCAGGACTCAGTCTTTCTTTTTGGCGTTTTCGGCCTCTTCCGGGTTTCTTTGGTCCGTGTCGGGGCTCTTCCGATTGGAAGTAGAGCCGTTTTTCGGGGAAGCGCAGGAGGTCTGATCTGACCCCTGGGTCGAGTCAGTCAGGGGTGAAAAGGTCAGAGGTCGAACAAACAGAGTCTTGTACAGGACAGACTCCAGCGCTGAGAACGGATACGATGATGAACCCGTCGTCAACATCATCATCCGCATCTGAAACGACAGAGACGGACATGAACACCAACTGCACAAGCTTCAAGCTCATCCGTTTCCGAATGCAAACGATCATTACTCTAATCTGCAGGAATACTCATAACTCCACGTGTAAAACAGAGAGCTGGAAGGTCACAGGGTGAGAGACCGAGAGATCTGACAGAAGAACTCAAGGTTTGCCGTCAGTCTCTCTCGCTGAAGAACTTCACTCTGTTTAATGCAGAATGATGCAATTACATGAAAATGATGCAAAAAACGAGGGAAACGTGTAAGAGTGTCACGACAGCAGCAGCGCGGATCACTACTGAAGGGCAGGAGAGGATACACTTTGATGAGCTTCAGCATGTCGTTCGTTAAACTCACCCCAACGCCTGTCCAATTAAAACACGACACGCCAATCAATCAAACAACATCAGGCCTCCTTCGGCTCGGCTTTAATTATGAATCGCAGCTAATATTCATTCATCAGTAAACAAACACACAGGAGGAGTTTCTCAGAAAACGAGCTGCCAATGGCATTCTAGAAACCCGAACTCTGACAATAATGTTTTAAGAAATATGTCAAACTATAAGTCACATGACCGATTGAGTGAATGGCTTCCTGTTATAAATGCGGTTGTTTTGCATTTCAGTGCTGTCAAGTCGATTAATCATGATTAATTGCATCTAACATAAAAGTTTGAACATATACACCGATCAGGCATAACATTATGACCGGTGAAGTGAATAACACTGATGATCTCTGTTAGTGGGTGGGATATATTAGGCAGCAAGTGAACATTTTGTCCTCCAAGTTGATGTGTTAGAAGCAGGAAAAATGGGCAAGCGTAAGGATTTGAGTGAGGAAGGGCCAAATTGTGATGGCTAGACGACTGGGTCAGAGCATCTCCAAAACTGCAGCTCTTGTGGGGTGTTCCCGGTCTGCAGTGGTCAGGATCTATCAAAAGTGCTCCAAGGAAGGAACAGTGGAGAACCGGAGACAGGGTCATGGGCGGCCAAGGCTCATGGATGCACGTGGGGAGCGAAAGGCTTACAGGACTTAAAGGATCAGCTGCTAACATCTTGGTGCCAGATACCACAGCACACCTTCAGGGGTCTAGTGGAGTCCATGGGGGACCAGCACAAAATCATAATGTTATGCTTGATCAGTGTATATTATATGTGTGTGTTACAAACTTCTATATTAGATGCGATTAATCGACTTGACAGCACTAGTTTCATTACGTAAAGCAGTTTGTGCACAACAGCTAAAAAAGTGCTATATAAATAAAGTTTATTATTATTTTGACAAATGTACACTACTAGTCAAAAGTATGGAATAATACAGATGCAAACAAATGGAACCCCATTGTAAAGTGTTACAGATTTTTTTAATTAAGTCTCTTCTGCTCACCAAGGCTGCATTTATTTGATCAAATTTACAAAACTGTGCAATAGTATTATATTCAGGAGTGTTTTATTTCACACAACAAACCTTATTGGTGACGATGAAGAGCGTGTAGATGAAGATCAGGTGATGTGTTTGCATCGGGAGGAACCGGCACTGCTGGAGCGAGAACAGAACCGATCCCAGCAGGGTGACCTTGGTTGGGCTGCACACACACACACAAAGGTCAAAGGTCAAAGACAGGCCGAGGAGTTCAGTGGGCCTTAAATATAACAGCTCTGACATTCTAAACACAAACACACGGTTGGGCCGCACATTCTATATTAATGTGTCAAGTTTGACGACACTCTGCAACCGTCAACTACAGCAGTGGCCATATAATATTAT
The DNA here is from genome assembly GCA_039654625.1 of Rhinogobio ventralis. NCBI lineage: Eukaryota > Metazoa > Chordata > Actinopteri > Cypriniformes > Gobionidae > Rhinogobio > Rhinogobio ventralis. The sequence continues at coordinate 1,086,924 of CM077208.1, read as the reverse complement.
AAATTACATTATAATTTTTCATGTACCATAACTGACTCTGCAAGTCGATTTATTCCGGATCAGAATAAGATTAGTGTTTTATTCTGTGCATAAATCCCTCTGGTCTACTGTACGACTGATAAATCAGAGCTGGTCTTCACAGCGACTGACAGCAGAGAGAGGCGGTTACTCTCCTGCGTGCTTCCACACAAACCTTTTCAAATGCCACTCGCACAAAAACCATGACAACAAGTGTCGGCTGAAGACGAGAGGAAATCAATACAGAAGCCAATTATTCTACCTGCGGCATTCTGGGACCAAACGCTATTATTCTGAAAGAAAGAGACTCTGGACATGAAATGCACAATGTATCAGAGCCTTCAGACGGCACTAGAGAGATTTCACCTCACGAGTGTCTGTAGACAAACGCCAGGCATCAAAAACGACATCAATAATCCAAAACACTTCAAACTGCGTTATGACATGTAAATTAATTAACATAGAAATACAGTGAATTTCCTTTATGAGACGGTTCACATCTGTCTGTCATACTGGACAAACTGAACCTATAAGACAGCAGACTAAGGCTAGGGTAAAAATATTGATTCTCATTTTGATAAATCCATGTTTTAGTCTTTGCTGTTTTCAGTCGATGCGTGAACAAAACATTACTTGTAGCATCTGCCATCCAATTATATCGTTTACAGCATTCGTTCCTTGAGAAAAATTGACATGAACTGTACCAGATATACACCGATCAGGCATAACATTATGACTCCACTAGACCCCTGAAGGTGTGCTGTGGTATCTGGCGCCAAGATGTTAGCAGCAGATCCTTTAAGTCCTGTAAGTTGCGAGGTGGGGCCTCCATGGATCGGACTTGTCTGTTCAGCACATCCCACAGATGCTCGATTGGATTGAGATTTGGGGAATTTGGAGGCCAAGTCAACAAGTCAAACTCGTTGTTGTGCTCCTCAAACCATTCCTGAAGCATTTGTGCTTTGTGGCAGGAGCCACAGCCACTAGGGAATACCGTTTCCATGAAAGGCTGTACATGGTCTCAACAATGCTTAGGTAGGTGGTACGTGTCAAAGTAACATCCACATGGATGGCAGGACCCAAGGTTTCCCAGCAGAACATTGCCCAAAGCATCACACTGCCTCCGCCGGCTTGCCTTCTTCCCATAGTGCATCCTGGTGCCATGTGTTCCCCAGGTAAGCCACGCACACACACCCGGCCATCCACGTGATGTAAAAGAACACGTGATTCATCAGACCAGCCCACCTTCTTCCATTGCTCCGTGGTCCAGTTCTGATTTTTCCTGCTTCTAACACATCAACTTTGAGGACAAAATGTTCACTTGCTGCCTAATATATCCCACCCACTAACAGAGATCATCAGTGTTATTCACTTCACCTGTCAGGGTCATAATGTTATGCCTGATCGGTGTGTATCCGAATTAATCGATATTGAATCAAACTTAATCGAAATCAGATCGAATCGCAAGCTTGTGAATTGAAAATTAATCCGATCTTCAAATTTGTCAGTCCAGCCCTAATTTAGACACAATATTTTCACACTCAAACATATCTGAACACCTGACTTCATACTGTACATGTGCTAAAAATCAGCAAAATACAAGTTGATTCAATCACACTGAGATCATCAAACACAAAGAAAATTGATGTTAGTGAAGAGAAAAGATCCTGCAGCGTTTCAGACATTCACACAGTTAATATAAATGTATTTAATTTGAGAGTCTTACTATGACATCTTCAGTAGTTCATTGGTTTCAGGCTTCCAGACGCCTCGAACCAGCTGCTCAAAGTTACTGATGAGGCCTCCACCCGCACCTACAGACACAACACGGTTCAATGAGGTTCTATACAGAACTCTAAGGTTCTCGACTCAACTTTAAAGAACACTTTATGCCAAAAAGGTTCAATGTGGCTCTATACAGAACTCTAGGGTTCTCGACTCAACTTTAAAGAACACTTTATGCCAAAAAAGTTCAATGTGGTTCTATATAGAACTCTAGGGTTCTCGACTCAACTTTAAAGAACACTTTATGCCAAAAAGGTTCAATGTGGTTCTATACATAACTCTAGGGTTCTCGACTCAACTTTAAAGAACACTTTATGCAAAAAAGGTTCAATGTGGTTCTATACAGAACTCTAGGGTTCTCGACTCAACTTTAAAGAACACTTTATGCCAAAAAGGTTCAATGTGGCTCTATACAGAACTCTAGGGTTCTCGACTCAACTTTAAAGAACACTTTATGCCAAAAAGGTTCAATGTGGTTCTATACAGAACTCTAGGGTTCTCGACTCAACTTTAAAGAACACTTTATGCCAAAAAAGTTCAATGTGGTTCTATACAGAACTCTAGGGTTCTCGACTCAACTTTAAAGAACACTTTATGCTAAAAAAGTTCAATGTGGTTCTATACAGAACTCTAGGGTTCTCGACTCAACTTTAAAGAACACTTTATGCAAAAAAGGTTCAATGTGGTTCTATACAGAACTCTAGGGTTCTCGACTCAACTTTAAAGAACACTTTATGCCAAAAAGGTTCAATGTGGTTCTATACAGAACTCTAGGGTTCTCGACTCAACTTTAAAGAACACTTTATGCCAAAAAGGTTCAATGTGGCTCTATACAGAACTCTAGGGTTCTCGACTCAACTTTAAAGAACACTTTATGCCAAAAAGGTTCAATGTGGCTCTATACAGAACTCTAGGGTTCTCGACTCAACTTTAAAGAACACTTTATGCCAAAAAGGTTCAATGTGGTTCTATACAGAACTCTAGGGTTCTCGACTCAACTTTAAAGAACACTTTATGCCAAAAAGGTTCAATGTGGTTCTATACAGAACTCTAGGGTTCTCGACTCAACTTTAAAGAACACTTTATGCCAAAAAGGTTCAATGTGGTTCTATACAGAACTCTAGGGTTCTCGACTCAACTTTAAAGAACACTTTATGCCAAAAAGGTTCAATGTGGCTCTATACAGAACTCTAGGGTTCTCGACTCAACTTTAAAGAACACTTTATGCCAAAAAGGTTCAATGTGGCTCTATACAGAACTCTAGGGTTCTCGACTCAACTTTAAAGAACACTTTATGCCAAAAAGGTTCAATGTGGTTCTATACAGAACTCTAGGGTTCTCGACTCAACTTTAAAGAACACTTTATGCCAAAAAGGTTCAATGTGGTTCTATACAGAACTCTAGGGTTCTCGACTCAACTTTAAAGAACACTTTATGCCAAAAAGGTTCAATGTGGCTCTATACAGAACTCTAGGGTTCTCGACTCAACTTTAAAGAACACTTTATGCCAAAAAGGTTCAATGTGGCTCTATACAGAACTCTAGGGTTCTCGACTCAACTTTAAAGAACACTTTATGCCAAAAAGGTTCAATGTGGTTCTATACAGAACTCTAGGGTTCTCGACTCAACTTTAAAGAACACTTTATGCCAAAAAGGTTCAATGTGGTTCTATACAGAACTCTAGGGTTCTCGACTCAACTTTAAAGAACACTTTATGCCAAAAAGGTTCAATGTGGCTCTATACAGAACTCTAGGGTTCTCGACTCAACTTTAAAGAACACTTTATGCCAAAAAGGTTCAATGTGGTTCTATATAGAACTCTAGGGTTCTCGACTCAACTTTAAAGAACACTTTATGCCAAAAAGGTTCAATGTGGTTCTATACAGAACTCTAGGGTTCTCGACTCAACTTTAAAGAACACTTTATGCCAAAAAGGTTCAATGTGGTTCTATATAGAACTCTAGGGTTCTCGACTCAACTTTAAAGAACACTTTATGCCAAAAAGGTTCAATGTGGTTCTATATAGAACTCTAGGGTTCTCGACTCAACTTTAAAGAACGTTTTACACCAAAAATGTTCTATATAATGAGAAATGTCTTAAATGATGGCATAATATCTTCATGTTTAACAGGCTATTTCAATTTTGTCTAGTGATAAATCATTTATAAGAGCTGTTTAATTAATAAAATTTAATTAAAATTAAAACAAAATTCATCACAGCTAAATCCATATGATTATCTCATTATGGAAGTTTCTATATATGAAGCGCCTGACTGAACCCTTTACGGTTCCATACACACCCTTTTCTTCTAAGAGTTTGTAAATGAGAGATCTTGTTTGGGATGTACTGATAATTCACCGCCCTGCATCAGATTTGCTGAATGAAATCCAATAGTTTCTAACTCATTTCGGGCTGCAGATTCCAAAAATAGTTCCACGTCACACGATCTCACAAAATATGATATGTGTTTCGTAGCATTTTTGCTTTCGGCAACCATTTGGCAAGTCTTGTATTAATCATTCAGCAGAAAAACTGCCACAAAGACATGATTCTCTGAGCCAGATTACAACAATCGGTTCAATTCTCAGCTGATTTTCACATGAATTACATTATTTTATGCCTAATCCTGATATCAAGGTTGGCCGGTGACAGAAGATAATGCATGTTTTCTGTTACATCTGTGTGCAAACAGGACAAATTACAAAACAAATGAGGAAATATTGTGCCTTAAGTTTGCAGAAGTGTAATAATTCAGTGAATTGTTCATGATCACTCATGGGTTTGTTCAGTTCTGACGCTCCGCTGGCTGATGTGTTTTGGCTCTTAAACTTTTATCATTTTAGCGCCGATCGTAATTACGGTCACCTCGACCTCTTGATATTTCAAACCTTTTCTCTGTGTAATTGAAGGACGGCGGGGTGAAATGCATCATGGGTTTAATAATGAGTGTGATGAAATTCTGAAAAATAACCTTGAGCTTTTAAACATTAAAATGTCAAGCCAAGAATACTGTCACATCCTGATGCAACAAAGCGCTCGATATCTGAACAGAAAAAATGAAAACCGCACAAAGATGGATGAGCGCAATTAGACTCCAGAGTGCATGACAAACGCATCCACGCGTGTACCTTTGGCCCAGCCCACTGCGATCATCACAAACAGACCGTCTTTGTACTTCCTGCCTGCTTGTGTGACTCCGCCCAGAACCTTCCATGTACGTGTCACTTCCTTCATACCCGTCAAGACCAGACGCAGCGGCCAGATCGACGCCAGCGAGTAGACGGCGTCCAGAGGACAATAAAACACCAGATACCTGCAGACACAGAGACCTTTAACACACAGGGACGGGATAAACGCCACACACACACGCCACTGCCGCTGCAAATGATGATCGGATAAATGGGTTTGTCATAGTTTATATTTTCCATTTTTATTTAAAGTTTTAGTCATTTTGTTGTGATTTTATCATCTTTATTAGTTCTTGTTATCTTTTTTTTTATTTTATTATTATTTTTTTACATTTTTATTTTAGTTTTATTTATTTTAGTACATCAAGTTAAACTATTTGGTTTTATTTATTTGAAATAAAACACACACACACACACACACACACGCTCACACACACACACACGCTCACACACACACACACGCTCACACACACACACACGCTCACACACACACACGCTCACACACACACACGCTCACACACACACACGCTCACACACACACGCTCACACACACACGCTCACACACACACGCTCACACACAAACGCTCACACGCACACACTCACACGCACACACACACACGCGCACACACGCGCACACACGCGAGCACACATGCGCACACACACACGATCACTCACTCACACACACACACACACACACACTCACACACACTCACACACACTCACACACACTCACACACACACACACACACACACACACACAACGGTCCACTGCTAATTGTCTAATTGCCCATCTCTGTCTCTCAAAGCATCAGTAAGTGCTCGTTTAAATATCCATTAGCATAATTTGCGATGCTGGCTATTAATTATGGTAAGCGCTCATCCTGTGAATGATGATTTCTTTCTGAAATGTCACAGATCCGCTGAAAAGACAAAAACAACAACTTTGAAATGCATTTCAGTTCAAGACCTTTTCCTTCATTTTACTTCTGACTTTCTTCATGATAAACGAACAGTAGAAATATTGTGAGCATTTGATAGTATTGAGTGAACTGTGCTTTATTCTGCATGGCCTTTCCAGATCTGGACATCACTAATTAAAATTCTCTTATAATTGCCAGTTTTCCATGTCGGTGACCTGCAGAAAACTATGCATGGATCTTAATAACAAAGGCTGGAAAAAATGACACGTACATTATCAGTAATGAATGCCAATAACAAAGCATATAAATGATAATTCAGTAAATAATTCTCTGTTGCTCAGTCAAACATGACTTTCCATTTATGTGCATATTTACTTGTGGCCTTTAGATGGCGCCGTCGCATCAACGTTTATAAGGCTCTGTTGAGTTCAGAGGACTAGTTCTCATTTCCTGACAGAGATCAACATTCAACACGACCGTGAGACACAAACACACCGTCTGCGCTCAGACTCTCACCCTACAGAGAAAAACTACATGGTTTTCTTGCAAAAATGGCATTTTCACCCCAAATATAAAGAAACAGGAAATATGTTTTGCATAATAAAGCCTATTTTAGATATTTTTTAGAACTGTGATATTTTTTTACGGCAATGAAACACATTTCCCCCTAAATTCTCATCGTGTGTCACAATGTTTTGCTTCTGGTTAGAAAGATAATTTGGCAAATTTCGTTCACCCTGAACTCAAAAGAAAGAAGAAAATATAATATGCATAAAGAAAATTAAGCTTGTTTGATACTGAAGCTTGTTTACCACCACAGAATAAAAAATAAAAAAGGTCATTACAATTTATCTCACAATTCTGACCTTTTTCTTGAATTTTTCTTATATCTCACGATTCTGAGAAAGAAAAGTCAGGATTTTAAGATATATACTCGTAATTCTGACTTTATTTAATTGTGAGGTATAAACTCGGAATTACAAGTTATAAAGTACGAATTGTGAGATTTAAACTCTCAATTAAAAAAAGGTATTGCAACTTTCTCTTGCAATTTGAATTTTTTTCTTTTCTTGCAATTCCGAGTTTACAACTTGCAATTCTGACATTTTTCTCGCAATTCCGAGTTTACAACTTGCAATACGGACTTTTTTCTCGCAATTCTGAGTTTACAACTTGCAATTCGGACTTTTTTCTCGCAATTCCGAGTTTACAACTTGCAATTGTGACATTATTTATGCAATTCCGAGTTTACAACTTGGAATTCTGACATTATTTATGCAATTCCGAGTTTACAACTTGCAATTCGGACTTTTTTCTCGCAATTCTGAGTTTACAACTTGCAATTCTGACATTATTTATGCAATTCCGAGTTTACTACTTGCAATTCGGACATTATTTATGCAATTCTGAGTTTACAACTTGCAATTCGGACTTTTTTCTCGCAATTCTGAGTTTACAACTTGCAATTCTGACATTATTTATGCAATTCCGAGTTTACAACTTGCAATTCGGACATTATTTATGCAATTCTGAGTTTACAACTTGCAATTCGGACTTTTTTCTCGCAATTCTGAGTTTACAACTTGCAATTCTGACATTATTTATGCAATTCCGAGTTTACTACTTGCAATTCGGACATTATTTATGCAATTCTGAGTTTACAACTTGCAATTCGGACTTTTTTCTCGCAATTCTGAGTTTACAACTTGCAATTCTGACATTATTTATGCAATTCCGAGTTTACTACTTGCAATTCGGACATTATTTATGCAATTCTGAGTTTACAACTTGCAATTCGGACTTTTTTCTCGCAATTCTGAGTTTACAACTTGCAATTCTGACATTATTTATGCAATTCCGAGTTTACAACTTGCAATTCTGACTTTTTTCTCGCAATTCTGAGTTTACAACTTGCAATTCTGACATTATTTATGCAATTCCGAGTTTACAACTTGCAATTCGGACTTTTTTCTCGCAATTCTGAGTTTACAACTTGCAATTCTGACATTATTTATGCAATTCTGAGTTTACAACTTGCAATTCTGACATTATTTATGCAATTCCGAGTTTACAACTTGCAATTCGGACTTTTTTCTCGCAATTCTGAGTTTACAACTTGCAATTCTGACATTATTTATGCAATTCTGAGTTTACAACTTGCAATTCTGACATTATTTATGCAATTCCGAGTTTACAACTTGCAATTCGGACATTATTTATGCAATTCCGAGTTTACAACTTGCAATTCGGACTTTTTTCTCGCAATTCTGAGTTTACAACTTGCAATTCTGACATTATTTATGCCATTCCGAGTTTACAACTTGCAATTCTGACATTATTTATGCAATTCCGAGTTTACAACTTGCAATTCGGACATTATTTATGCAATTCCGAGTTTACAACTTGCAATTCTGACTTTTTTCTCGCAATTCTGAGTCTACAACTTGCAATTCTGACATTATTTATGCAATTCCGAGTTTACAACTTGCAATTCTGACATTATTTATGCAATTCCGAGTTTACAACTTGCAATTCTGACATTATTTATGCAATTCCGAGTTTACAACTTGCAATTCTGACATTATTTATGCAATTCCGAGTTTACAACTTGCAATTCGGACTTTTTTCTCGCAATTCTGAGTTTACAACTTGCAATTCTGACATTATTTATGCAATTCTGAGTTTACAACTTGCAATTCTGACATTATTTATGCAATTCCGAGTTTACAACTTGCAATTCTGACATTATTTATGCAATTCCGAGTTTACAAATTGCAATTCTGACATTATTTATGCAATTCTGAGTTTACAACTTGCAATTCTGACATTATTTATGCAATTCT
>CM077208.1:1023169-1070669 GCA_039654625.1 Rhinogobio ventralis | reverse complement strand
CACTGAAGTGACTCTTAATAGAGTATCATGGAATATCAGAATGTTTTTGGACATGAACCATGGTAATTCTATGGGGTCATTCTGGGTCAACTCAACCCCCGGCTCAAATTTTTTATTTTGTTAATATTTTTTCTGTAGAAAGACAAATATAAATAGTGATGAAAGCCAAAATATTAAATGTCACAGATGTATATTGACTGAGTAATCACTGTTTTGTAGTGGAGGGTCAAAATGACCATTTCGCCTGAGATCTGGAGCCAAATTACAGGGGTGTAAAAATAACTTTAGGAAGATGGCAACATCATTATTTTGGTTTTACTCAGAGATTGGTAGATCTATTAGTGAAATCTGTTGACTTTATCAATCTGTGTTGCATTATATGCCAACGGTGACTGTTCAAAAATGGGAAATAAGCAGTTCTTGCGTTTCTTTGCCCCAAGTTTGCATGCCTGTAACTCAAGAAGTATTAAAGGTATCTCAATATCCTTTTAGATTCTGTTACTTAATAAACTTTTCTTTTGGTATCTTCATTTTAAAGGCCCTCGATGGTTCAGTCCCAGAGATATGGAGATCTTAATGCGGCTCCATGAGTAAACTGGTCAATTGTACACTTTCATTTTCAATCAAATGTGGGTCACTTTGCATACAGCTGATACTTACTGCATTTAAAGGGGAATGTCTGAAGAATAAATTAAGTTGAGGTACATTAACTTGCTCTCAAAAGCGTTTTTATAAGAATCTATATTTGAATTGTAGTTTTAGAGATATTTGAAAGAAAGGATTCTGTTCATTTTAAAAGCTTCTGAAGGATATTGAGATATCTTTAATACTTTTAGAGTTACAGGCATCACAAATTTGGAAAAGTAATATTTATGACACAGGTATATTCTATGCAATTGAGCTGATAAAATGAGCTACATGTCTAGTTTCAACATTATTTGTTCTTCAGATATTCCACTTCAAAAGGAAAAAGTATCAGCTGTATTCAGTGACCCACATTTGGTTTTCAACCACAGAAATTGACCAATCTACTCACGGAGCCGCATTGAGATCTCCATATCTCTGGGATTGAACCATCAAGGGCCTTTAAAATGAAAACACCAAAAGACAAGTTTATTAAGAAAAGGAATCTAAAAGGATATTGAGATATCTTTAATACTTCTTAGTTACAGGCATGCAAACTTGGGGCAAAAAACACAAGAAGTGCTTTTTTCCCCCATTTTTCAACGGTCACCGTTGGGATATAATGCAACACAGATTGATAAAGTCAACAGATTTCACTAATAGATCTACCAATCTCTGAGTTAAAATAAAATAATGATGCTGCCATCTTTCTAAAGTCATTTTTACACCCCTGAAAATTGGATTATGTAAATATACATCTGTGACATTTAATATTTTGGCCTTCTTCACTATTTAGGTTTGTCTTTCTACAGAAAAAAAAACTAACAAAATAAAAAATTTGAGCCAGAGAAGTTTCCAAAATTTGGTTGATTTGACATGGAATGACCCTATGGTATTCTTTGAGTACCACATAAATATCATGGTATGTAAATAAAGTAATCATTCAGAACTATGATGCATCAAAGTACATGTTTCTGTTCTTTAGTACTGCCAGATAAGATGTTTGTGATGGTATAAAGAAAACAGAATTCAGTTCCTGCGTGAGAGAAGAAGAGTATCGGCTCTTCCCATTAAACATGCATGCGTCTGAAGACAGGAAGTGACACGCGGCACTCAGGGATAAAACTCCCCGAGCGGAGAACAGAATGGAACAGGAAAGGGTTTTTCCCGATCAGGCTCAGTCTTTATCAGGCATAAAGAAGCTGAACAAACTGCCAGCTAAACACATTCTTCATGGAATAAAAGTTGCTTAGGAAACCGCAGCACAATGAGCTGAGCCGGCGAACGAGGATTCATGGATCCTTTCATCAAACCCAATGAAAACATTTAGTTACTCATGCAGGTTTACATGTGACACCAATGACATCTGGAGTTCTGCAACTTTTAAATGTTTTTACTTCTAAACGTTGACAAAATACCATTTTAGCAGATATACACACTTCCTTCTGGGAAAACAGACTATTTAAGGTCACTGGATGCCACTCTGGATAAAGTCAGAGTCAATATGTTTCAAGACGTTCAACCTGAATGATTCCTGTGAGTCTCATCCCACTGGAGGTGAACATGAGGACGTGTGGCGTCTCATTCCCCCTCCAGATATTTCAGTGACAATAGAGAGCAGGTCAGGTGAAACGAGACGCCGAGCCTCTAAAATAGCCTGTGATCCACTGCAGCTGCTGTGGCCAATACAATAGAGACAGTCGACAGGGAACGCTCTCAGAACGATCTGAACAAACGCTCTTCCAGTAACACTAATACTGAAACATTTAGTTGGACGTTCCTCTATCATTTTTTAAATGTAACAACTTGTTTCAGAACATTACGAGAACATTCAAAAGTAACATTCCCATAATGTTTGAAGAATGATACAATGGAATGTTCCATTAAACAAGCAAAATGTTTTTAATCCAACTGGACGTTGGATTAAGGGTTAGGGACAGGTGTGGTGGTATGGGTAGGTTTAAGGGTAAAGTTAGGGACAGGTGTGGTGGTATGGGTAAGTTTAAGGGTAGGGTTAGGGACAGGTGTGGTGGTGTGGGTAAGTTTAAGGGTAAAGTTAGGGACAGGTGTGGTGGTATGGGTAAGTTTAAGGGTAAAGTTAGGGACAGGTGTGGTGGTATGGGTAAGTTTAAGGGTAGGGTTAGGGACAGGTGTGGTGGTATGGGTAAGTTTAAGGGTAGGGTTAGGGACAGGTGTGGTGGTATGGGTAAGTTTAAGGGTAGGGTTAGGGACAGGTGTGGTGGTGTGGGTAAGTTTAAGGGTAAAGTTAGGGACAGGTGTGGTGGTATGGGTAAGTTTAAGGGTAAAGTTAGGGACAGGTGTGGTGGTATGGGTAAGTTTAAGGGTAGGGTTAGGGACAGGTGTGGTGGTATGGGTAAGTTTAAGGGTAGGGTTAGGGACAGGTGTGGTGGTATGGGTAAGTTTAAGGGTAGGGTTAGGGACAGGTGTGGTGGTGTGGGTAAGTTTAAGGGTAAAGTTAGGGACAGGTGTGGTGGTATGGGTAAGTTTAAGGGTAAAGTTAGGGACAGGTGTGGTGGTATGGGTAAGTTTAAGGGTAAAGTTAGGGACAGGTGTGGTGGTATGGGTAAGTTTAAGGGTAGGGTTAGGGACAGGTGTGGTGGTGTGGGTAAGTTTAAGGGTAAAGTTAGGGACAGGTGTGGTGGTATGGGTAAGTTTAAGGGTAGGGTTAGGGACAGGTGTGGTGTTATGGGTAAGTTTAAGGGTAAAGTTAGGGACAGGTGTGGTGGTATGGGTAAGTTTAAGGGTAAAGTTAGGGACAGGTGTGGTGGTATGGGTAAGTTTAAGGGTAAAGTTAGGGACAGGTGTGGTGGTATGGGTAAGTTTAAGGGTAAAGTTAGGGACAGGTGTGGTGGTATGGTTACACGTGGTCTGCGGTTGTGAGGCCGGTTGGATGTTCTGATAAATTCTCTGAAACGCCTTTGGAGATGGCTTATTGTAGAGAAATGAACATTCAATTCACGAGCAAAGGCTCTGGTGGACATTCCTGCAGTCAGCATGCCAATTGCACGCTCCCTCAAAACTTGCGACATCTGTGGCATTGTGCTGTGTGATAAAACTGCACATTTTCGAGTGGCCTTTTATTGTGGCCAGCCTAAGGCACACCTGTGCAATAATCATGCCGTCTAATCAGCATCTTGATATGCCACACCCGTGAGGTGGATGGATTATCTCGGCGAAGGAGAAGTGCTCACTAACACAGATTAAGACAGATTTGTGAACAATATTTGAGAGAAATAGGCCTTTTGTGTACATCGAAAAAGTCTTAGATCTTTGAGTTTAGCTCATGAAAAATGGGGGCAAAAACAAAAGTGTTGCATTTATAGTTTTGTTCAGTGTATATCTCATGCTCCACTCGTCACCATGATGGAAATCTCCCAAAAACCCAACATGACAACCTCTTCTAAATGAGCATAGCTAAACATTAAACACTACGAAATCTCCCACTTAACATTAATCTTGCACAAAAAAAAACTAAATATAACACTTAATTTTGGCATTTACTCTCTCTTTTGAGTCAAGTCACCTTTTTGCTTTTTACAATATTGTTTCAAATCAGCTTCACAGTGATAATAGGAACTTAATGGAAGAGAAATTATTTGGCTGTACATCAGCTCCAGAAAAAAAGTTATTGTCCAGCTAAAGTAAGTTTTTGATTGATTCATTTCCGCTGTAAAAAATCATTAGTTATTTACTTTGGGGTGACTTACATGACACCATTTTCACCATTGTATGCAATCGTGCTCACTTTCCATTAAATGCGAAAGTTTTGTTTTTCTTCCAGCTGCGCTCCATTTTTTTGAGTGTCATGGCAAAGCATGTTGGGAAATAGAAATCCCAGCCCAGTTACAGTTAAATTTAAGTTAAGTTAAAAGAAACAAGTTTATAAAACTCAAAACAATGAAACAATTTAGATTACTTAAAATGTGTCAGTATTGTGAACTCAAAGTAAAAGAAAGTTCTAAATACTCATTAAGTCAATTTTAAGTTCACCCTACTCAAACCAATTAATTATTTTGAGTGTTAGGGTTTACAGTGTATCAAAGATGGCAGGACGTGTAGGAGACCCGTCACACATGCAACATTTAATGCTATAATGTTATGAATTTCAGACTTTCTGCTCTTATTTAAGACCTTTTTAAGGCCTTAAAGGGGTCATGAACTGGCTTTTTTATACTGTTGTCTGAGGTCAACTTATGACAAAAACATCATAATGAATAAGGCAATTTTCTACCCTGATTTTGAGCCTAGCTCCTGAAACGCTCGGTTTTTATGGGCGTGCCGCATTAAAGACTTGGAAGTAAACGCCCACTGCTATGATTGGATAACAGCTTTGCATATTATAATGAGTTTCGACTCCCCCGTCAGTACACGTGGGGAATTGTTTTGAAAACTTCCAATGTGGAAAAAAGGCAACCGGAATGATTCGCCCATACATGTTCGACCCAGAGGCTGATCCCGAATCGCAGGAAAATAAACCAGCAACACCTCAAATACAAAGGATACTCCTGCCTGTGACAGCGTAGGAAGTTATGTTAATTATGCTCAGTTAGACACATACACATAATCAGTAGATATCAAACGATCTGTAACAAAGCCATACTATCACATATAAACATGTTTTACTCACATAAGTGTGTTACATCATTCCTGTCGGATCCAGAAAGCACAGCATCGTATTTTAATCTCATTCTGTCTGCAAATCCAGTCTCTTTTTTACAAAAGAATCCGGTGAAATGAAGCGAACAAACACGCAATGTCTTACCCACGTAAGCTGGAACTTCATTAAAAATAAAGTTCAACCGCATTCCTAATATTGGAATCTGAAGGAAGCGCATGCAGCGACTGTGTTCTTTCACAACCAGGCACTGCACAATATTGTGTAATCTTCAACGGCATGTTTACTGCTTGCTAGCTCGATCCGGTTTAGCTCCACGTAGGCCTATGTTATTTACGCATGTCATGTGCGAATCGGTGGGCGGGGCTACAGAATCAGGCGTTCTTCTTCTTCTGTTGAGGCGGTGTTTCGCTGCTCTCTGACGTCACAGGGACGCACATTCACAGATTGATCGTTTGATGAGCCAGCTGTCAATAAAAGCTTATCTTTGACTAACAAGGAAGTTTTCAGCTCAGAAACGTACAGGATATTCTTATATCACGATGAACTTTTATATATCAAAAGTTGATTTCTCAATTCATGACCCCTTTAATTTGTGTAAAAGCGAATTAAGACCTTTTAAAGACCTGCAATGGGAAGGTTAGCAAAGCATATCTGTTTTTATTATGTGGGATGTGAACATGGGTCGCAGTACAGAAGAGCAAAGGGCATGTTTGTGTCCCAGCGCTGGTTTGGTTAATGCAAAACGACCCGCCAAACTGGTTTTGAGCCTCCGCCCTGCATGCAGTGAAAATGCATGTTTAATCTTCCTAACCGCCGAAATGTGCATTTTTCTTGGGATAAAAACACACACACAGATATAAATGATTGACAGTGAGTTAATGATTAAATGCATTTCTCTTCCTTTGCTTTTACACACATTACAGTCAAACACTCATTAAACCCACTGACCTGCTCTAAATGCATAAAGTCATCAAATCATAAACATGCATGTGCCCTATTAAGAACATAACTCTCATTCTGTATGTTCTGCAAACTGAGCTATTATAAAGCCAGGGATAAACAGTGCCGTGCACGCGCCGTACACGTGTGCGCGTGCGCGGTTGCTTCACCTGCTGGACCAAATGCATGTCGAACGTTCATAAAACACAATAAATATCTGATACTGGAATATTATCACAACTATATTGATTACATGAAAAGAGAAAAGGCATGTGTTTGATATGCAATATGTTTAATGATGGTGTTGACAACCTGTCAAAGCACAAATAACACAATGTAGGTTAGGAATATAACTATATCCAGTGTTCCCAGGTTGCAATGCAAGTTTTAAAAACCTGAAAACTTTTGACATGATCAGAAATGCAACACTTCTGGATTCGATGCATTAAAGGTGATCTGGTCTGATTTCTCTTACCTGGCTGCTCTCTCAGACTCATCACTGATATGATATAATGCGCCATGTCAAAGTATGGGAACATGGGCAGATTTGACAGCCCGAGAGCGAGTTCGTTTAGATTGAGAAACGCGAACACATCCATGATCCTGCCGCTTCAGATCCTCCTCATGCACGCGCTTTAATCCGCCTTCAGCTTCGTGTGTGCCCGTGGACTCGATCAGACGATGATCGGACGCACTGTATCAATCCAGCTGATCAGAGCTGTAACCGGATCCGCCGCCATTACTGGATGCTGAGCGCGAGACACACCGCGAGCGAGCGCGCGCGCGCACCTACATTGCGTAACAGGCCACAACTATTGTTTGACCTCACATTTACAATCACTGTGTGTTCCCATGACGTTTTTAGGACATTTGTTAGCTGGGATTATGGTATAAAATAAAGTGCCGCGTTATTATGATCTGACTTGGGTCGTTCTTTTTAAAGTAGCCACTCTTTTCCTCATCTGTAAACTAAAGATGCTGCCAGAGATGATGCATTTCCTGGTTTTTCTCACAGCGACACCTGCTGCACAAACGAGGCATAAACAGAAGTGGCAGTTCTCGCGATATTCCTCAGGGTGGCGCCATTGTCAAGCGCATCGCCATGGAAACAGAAAGAGCGGGATTCTCCTTGAGCGCGCCAAGGACTGAACGGTAGGTGTACGTGAAATGTAAACTAAAGCATTAAAGGGATAGTTCACCCAAAAATGAAAATTAGCCCATGATTTACTCTCCCTCAAATCATTCTAGGTGTGTTCTTCTTTCGGACGAAAGAACCTTCTGTTTTGAAGATATGTTTTGTAATCTCTAGCTTCCGCTAACTGTCGTCCGCATGTTCCCGAGAGACTGGCATTCCAGCATATGGCGTCGGATGCTCCGGTGAGAATATGCTACTTCTCACGAGAACCAAGTTTTGTTTTGTTCTATCCTCTGCACTTTATGATGGATAGATGCACTTTTATGATGAATGGATGCACTTTTATGATGGATAGATGCACTTTTATGATGGATGGATGCACTTTTATGATGATGGATGCACTTTTATGATGGATGGATGCACTTTTATGATGGATAGATGCACTTTTATGATGGATGGATGCACTTTTATGATGGATAGATGCACTTTTATGATGGATGGATGTACTTTTATGATGGATGGATGCACTTTTATGATGAATGGATGCACTTTTATGATGGATAGATGCACTTTCATGATGGATGGATGCACTTTTATAATGGATAGATGCACTTTTATGATGGATGGATGCACTTTTATGATGGATGGATGCACTTTTATGATGGATAGATGCACTTTTATGATGATGGATGCACTTTTATGATGGATGGATGCACTTTTATGATGGATAGATGCACTTTCATGATGGATGGATGCACTTTTATGATGATGGATAGATGCACTTTTATGATGGATGGATGCACTTTTATGATGGATAGATGCACTTTTATGATGAATGGATGCACTTTTATGATGGATAGATGCACTTTTATGATGGATGGATGTACTTTTATGATGGATGGATGCACTTTTATGATGAATGGATGCACTTTTATGATGGATAGATGCACTTGTATGATGGATAGATGCACTTTTATGATGATGGATGCACTTTTATGATGAAAGGATGCACTTTTATGATGAATAGATGCACTTTTATGATGGATGGATGCACTTTTATGATGGATAGATGCACTTTTATGATGGATAGATGCACTTTTATTATGATGGATGCACTTTTATGATGAAAGGATGGATGGATGCACTTTTATGATGGATAGATGCACTTTTATGATGGATGGATGCACTTTTATGATGGATGGATGTACTTTTATGATGGATGGATGCACTTTTATAATGAATGGATGCACTTTTATGATGGATAGATGCACTTTCATGATGGATGGATGCACTTTTATAATGGAAAGATGCACTTTTATGATGGATGGATGGATGCGATTTTATGATGGATGGATGCACTTTTATGATGGGTAGATGCACTTTTATGATGATGGATGCACTTTTATGATGGATAGATGCACTTTCATGATGGATGGATGCACTTTTATAATGGATAGATGCACTTTTATGATGGATGGATGCACTTTTATGATGGATGGATGCACTTTTATGATGGATAGATGCACTTTTATGATGGGTAGATGCACTTTTATGATGCTGGATGCACTTTTATGATGGATGGATGCACTTTTATGATGGATAGATGCACTTTCATGATGGATGGATGCACATTTATGATGATGGATGCACTTTTATGATGGATAGATGCACTTTTATGATGGATGGATGCACTTTTATGATGGATGGATGCACTTTTATGATGGATAGATGCACTTTTATGATGGATGGATGCACTTTTATGATGGATAGATGAACTTTTATGATGGATAGATGCACTTTTATGATGATGGATGCACTTTTATGATGAAAGGATGGATGGATGCACTTTTATGATGATAGATGCACTTTTATGATGGATGGATGCACTTTTATGATGGATAGATGCACTTTTATGATGAAAGGATGCACTTTTATGATGAATAGATGCACTTTTATGATGGATGGATGCACTTTTATGATGGATGGATACACTTTTATGATGGATAGATGCACTTTCATGATGGATGGATGCACTTTTATAATGATAGATGCACTTTTATGATGGATGGATGCACTTTTATGATGGATAGATGCACTTTTATGATGGATGGATGCACTTTTATGATGGATGGATGCACTTTTATGATGGATAGATGCACTTTTATGATGATGGATGCACTTTTATGATGAAAGGATGGATGGATGCACTTTTATGATGATAGATGCACTTTTATGATGGATGGATGCACTTTTATGATGGATAGATGCACTTTTATGATGAAAGGATGCACTTTTATGATGAATAGATGCACTTTTATGATGGATGGATGCACTTTTATGATGGATAGATGCACTTTTATGATGATGGATGCACTTTTATGATGAAAGGATGGATGGATGCACTTTTATGATGATAGATGCACTTTTATGATGGATGGATGCACTTTTATGATGAAAGGATGCACTTTTATGATGAATAGATGCACTTTTATGATGGATGGATGCACTTTTATGATGATAGATGCACTTTTATGATGGATAGATGCACTTTTATGATGATGGATGCACTTTTATGATGAAAGGATGGATGGATGCACTTTTATGATGATAGATGCACTTTTATGATGGATAGATGCACTTTTATGATGATGGATGCACTTTTATGATGAAAGGATGCACTTTTATGATGAATAGATGCACTTTTATGATGGATAGATGCACTTTTATGATGGATGGATGCACTTTTATGATGGATAGATGCACTTTTATGATGGATGGATGCACTTTTATGATGGATAGATGCACTTTTATGATGGATGGATGCACTTTTATGATGAATGGATGCACTTTTATGATGGATAGATGCACTTTTATGATGAATGGATGCACTTTTATGTTGGATGGATGTACTTTTATGATGGATGAATGCACTTTTATGATGAATGGATGCACTTTTATGTTGGATGGATGCACTTTTATGTTGGATGGATGCACTTTTATGATGGATGGATGCACTTTTATGTTGGATGGATGCACTTTTATGATGGATGGATGCACTTTTATGTTGGATGGATGCACTTTTATGATGGATGGATGCACTTTTATGTTGGATGGATGCACTTTTATGTTGGATGGATGCACTTTTATGATGGATGGATGCACTTTTATGTTGGATGGATGCACTTTTATGATGGGTAGATGCACTTTTATGATGATGGATGCACTTTTATGATGGATGGATGCACTTTTATGATGGATAGATGCACTTTCATGATGGATGGATGCACTTTTATGATGGATGGATGCACTTTTATGATGGATGGATGCACTTTTATGATGGATAGATGCACTTTTATGATGGATGGATGCACTTTTATGATGGATAGATGAACTTTTATGATGGATAGATGCACTTTTATGATGATGGATGCACTTTTATGATGAAAGGATGCACTTTTATGATGAATAGATGCACTTTTATGATGGATGGATGCACTTTTATGTTGGATGGATGCACCTTTATGATGAATGGATGCACTTTTATGTTGGATGAATGCACTTTTATGATGGATGGATGCACTTTTATGATGAATGGATGCACTTTTATGATGGATGGATGCACTTTTATGATGGATAGATGCACTTTTATGATGGATGGATGTACTTTTATGATGGATGGATGCACTTTTATGATGAATGGATGCACTTTTATGATGATAGATGCACTTTCATGATGGATGGATGCACTTTTATGATGGATGGATGCACTTTTATGATGGATGGATGCACTTTTATGATGGATAGATGCACTTTTATGATGATGGATGCACTTTTATGATGGATGGATGCACTTTTATGATGGATAGATGCACTTTCATGATGGATGGATGCACTTTTATGATGATGGATGCACTTTTATGATGGATGGATGCACTTTTATGATGGATGGATGCACTTGTATGATGGATAGATGCACTTTTATGATGATGGATGCACTTTTATGATGAAAGGATGCACTTTTATGATGATGGATGCACTTTTATGATGGATGGATGCACTTTTATGATGGATAGATGCACTTGTATGATGGATAGATGCACTTTTATGATGATGGATGCACTTTTATGATGAAAGGATGCACTTTTATGATGAATAGATGCACTTTTATGATGGATGGATGCACTTTTATGATGGATAGATGCACTTTTATGATGGATAGATGCACTTTTATTATGATGGATGCACTTTTATGATGAAAGGATGGATGGATGCACTTTTATGATGGATAGATGCACTTTTATGATGGATGGATGCACTTTTATGATGGATGGATGTACTTTTATGATGGATGGATGCACTTTTATAATGAATGGATGCACTTTTATGATGGATAGATGCACTTTCATGATGGATGGATGCACTTTTATAATGGAAAGATGCACTTTTATGATGGATGGATGGATGCGATTTTATGATGGATGGATGCACTTTTATGATGGGTAGATGCACTTTTATGATGATGGATGCACTTTTATGATGGATAGATGCACTTTCATGATGGATGGATGCACTTTTATAATGGATAGATGCACTTTTATGATGGATGGATGCACTTTTATGATGGATGGATGCACTTTTATGATGGATAGATGCACTTTTATGATGGGTAGATGCACTTTTATGATGCTGGATGCACTTTTATGATGGATGGATGCACTTTTATGATGGATAGATGCACTTTCATGATGGATGGATGCACATTTATGATGATGGATGCACTTTTATGATGGATAGATGCACTTTTATGATGGATGGATGCACTTTTATGATGGATGGATGCACTTTTATGATGGATAGATGCACTTTTATGATGGATGGATGCACTTTTATGATGGATAGATGAACTTTTATGATGGATAGATGCACTTTTATGATGATGGATGCACTTTTATGATGAAAGGATGGATGGATGCACTTTTATGATGATAGATGCACTTTTATGATGGATGGATGCACTTTTATGATGGATAGATGCACTTTTATGATGAAAGGATGCACTTTTATGATGAATAGATGCACTTTTATGATGGATGGATGCACTTTTATGATGGATGGATACACTTTTATGATGGATAGATGCACTTTCATGATGGATGGATGCACTTTTATAATGATAGATGCACTTTTATGATGGATGGATGCACTTTTATGATGGATAGATGCACTTTTATGATGGATGGATGCACTTTTATGATGGATGGATGCACTTTTATGATGATGGATGCACTTTTATGATGAAAGGATGGATGGATGCACTTTTATGATGATAGATGCACTTTTATGATGGATGGATGCACTTTTATGATGGATAGATGCACTTTTATGATGAAAGGATGCACTTTTATGATGAATAGATGCACTTTTATGATGGATGGATGCACTTTTATGATGGATAGATGCACTTTTATGATGATGGATGCACTTTTATGATGAAAGGATGGATGGATGCACTTTTATGATGATAGATGCACTTTTATGATGGATGGATGCACTTTTATGATGAAAGGATGCACTTTTATGATGAATAGATGCACTTTTATGATGGATGGATGCACTTTTATGATGATAGATGCACTTTTATGATGGATAGATGCACTTTTATGATGATGGATGCACTTTTATGATGAAAGGATGGATGGATGCACTTTTATGATGATAGATGCACTTTTATGATGGATAGATGCACTTTTATGATGATGGATGCACTTTTATGATGAAAGGATGCACTTTTATGATGAATAGATGCACTTTTATGATGGATAGATGCACTTTTATGATGGATGGATGCACTTTTATGATGGATAGATGCACTTTTATGATGGATGGATGCACTTTTATGATGGATAGATGCACTTTTATGATGGATGGATGCACTTTTATGATGAATGGATGCACTTTTATGATGGATAGATGCACTTTTATGATGAATGGATGCACTTTTATGTTGGATGGATGTACTTTTATGATGGATGAATGCACTTTTATGATGAATGGATGCACTTTTATGTTGGATGGATGCACTTTTATGTTGGATGGATGCACTTTTATGATGGATGGATGCACTTTTATGTTGGATGGATGCACTTTTATGATGGATGGATGCACTTTTATGTTGGATGGATGCACTTTTATGATGGATGGATGCACTTTTATGTTGGATGGATGCACTTTTATGTTGGATGGATGCACTTTTATGATGGATGGATGCACTTTTATGTTGGATGGATGCACTTTTATGATGGGTAGATGCACTTTTATGATGATGGATGCACTTTTATGATGGATGGATGCACTTTTATGATGGATAGATGCACTTTCATGATGGATGGATGCACTTTTATGATGGATGGATGCACTTTTATGATGGATAGATGCACTTTTATGATGGATAGATGCACTTTTATGATGGATAGATGAACTTTTATGATGGATAGATGCACTTTTATGATGATGGATGCACTTTTATGATGAAAGGATGCACTTTTATGATGAATAGATGCACTTTTATGATGGATGGATGCACTTTTATGTTGGATGGATGCACCTTTATGATGAATGGATGCACTTTTATGTTGGATGAATGCACTTTTATGATGGATGGATGCACTTTTATGATGAATGGATGCACTTTTATGTTGGATGGATGCACTTTTATGTTGGATGGATGCACCTTTATGATGAATGGATGCACTTTTATGATGGATAGATGCACTTTTATGATGGATAGATGCACTTTTATGATGGATGGATGCACTTTTATGATGAATGGATGCACTTTTATGTTGGATGGATGCACTTTTATGTTGGATGGATGCACCTTTATGATGAATGGATGCACTTTTATGATGGATAGATGCACTTTTATGATGGATAGATGCACTTTTATGATGAATGGATGCACTTTTATGATGATGGATGCACTTTTATGTTGGATGGATGCACCTTTATGATGAATGGATGCACTTTTATGATGGATGGATGCACTTTTATGATGGATAGATGCACTTTTATGATGAATGGATGCACTTTTATGATGATAAATGCACTTTTATGATGGATGGATGCACTTTTATGTTGGATGGATGCACTTTTATGATGGATAGATGCACTTTTATGATGAATGGATGCACTTTTATGATGGATAGATGCACTTTTATGATGGATAGATGCACTTTTATGATGGATGGATGTACTTTTATGATGGATGGATGCACTTTTATGATGAATGGATGCACTTTTATGATGGATAGATGCACTTTCATGATGGATGGATGCACTTTTATAATGGATGGATGCACTTTTATGTTGGATGGATGCACCTTTATGATGAATGGATGCACTTTTATGTTGGATGAATGCACTTTTATGTTGGATGGATGCACTTTTATGATGAATGGATGCACTTTTATGTTGGATGGGTGCACTTTTATGTTGGATGGATGCACCTTTATGATGAATGGATGCACTTTTATGATGGATAGATGCACTTTTATGATGGATAGATGCACTTTCATGATGGATGGATGCACTTTTATAATGGATAGATGCACTTTTATGATGGATGGATGCACTTTTATGATGGATAGATGCACTTTCATGATGGATGGATGCACTTTTATGATGATGGATAGATGCACTTTTATGATGGATGGATGCACTTTTATGATGGATAGATGCACTTTTATGATGAATGGATGCACTTTTATGATGGATGGATGCACTTTTATGATGGATAGATGCACTTTCATGATGGATGGATGCACTTTTATGATGGATGGATGCACTTTTATGATGGATAGATGCACTTTTATGATGGATAGATGCACTTTTATGATGGATAGATGAACTTTTATGATGGATAGATGCACTTTTATGATGATGGATGCACTTTTATGATGAAAGGATGCACTTTTATGATGAATAGATGCACTTTTATGATGGATGGATGCACTTTTATGTTGGATGGATGCACCTTTATGATGAATGGATGCACTTTTATGTTGGATGAATGCACTTTTATGATGGATGGATGCACTTTTATGATGAATGGATGCACTTTTATGTTGGATGGATGCACTTTTATGTTGGATGGATGCACCTTTATGATGAATGGATGCACTTTTATGATGGATAGATGCACTTTTATGATGGATGGATGCACTTTTATGATGAATGGATGCACTTTTATGTTGGATGGATGCACTTTTATGTTGGATGGATGCACCTTTATGATGAATGGATGCACTTTTATGATGGATAGATGCACTTTTATGATGGATAGATGCACTTTTATGATGAATGGATGCACTTTTATGATGATGGATGCACTTTTATGTTGGATGGATGCACCTTTATGATGAATGGATGCACTTTTATGATGGATGGATGCACTTTTATGATGGATAGATGCACTTTTATGATGAATAGATGCACTTTTATGTTGGATGGATGCACTTTTATGATGGATGGATGCACTTTTATGATGAATGGATGCACTTTTATGATGGATAGATGCACTTTTATGATGATGGATGCACTTTTATGATGGATGGATGCACTTTTATGATGGATAAATGCACTTTTATGATGATGGATGCACTTTTATGATGAATGGATGCACTTTTATGATGATAAATGCACTTTTATGATGGATGGATGCACTTTTATGTTGGATGGATGCACTTTTATGATGGATAGATGCACTTTTATGATGAATGGATGCACTTTTATGATGGATAGATGCACTTTTATGATGGATAGATGCACTTTTATGATGGATGGATGTACTTTTATGATGGATGGATGCACTTTTATGATGAATGGATGCACTTTTATGATGGATAGATGCACTTTCATGATGGATGGATGCACTTTTATAATGGATGGATGCACTTTTATGTTGGATGGATGCACCTTTATGATGAATGGATGCACTTTTATGTTGGATGAATGCACTTTTATGATGGATGGATGCACTTTTATGATGAATGGATGCACTTTTATGTTGGATGGGTGCACTTTTATGTTGGATGGATGCACCTTTATGATGAATGGATGCACTTTTATGATGGATAGATGCACTTTTATGATGGATAGATGCACTTTCATGATGGATGGATGCACTTTTATAATGGATAGATGCACTTTTATGATGGATGGATGCACTTTTATGATGGATAGATGCACTTTCATGATGGATGGATGCACTTTTATGATGATGGATAGATGCACTTTTATGATGGATGGATGCACTTTTATGATGGATAGATGCACTTTTATGATGGATGGATGCACTTTTATGATGGATAGATGCACTTTTATGATGGATGGATGTACTTTTATGATGGATGGATGCACTTTTATGATGAATGGATGCACTTTTATGATGATAGATGCACTTTCATGATGGATGGATGCACTTTTATGATGGATGGATGCACTTTTATGATGGATAGATGCACTTTTATGATGATGGATGCACTTTTATGATGGATGGATGCACTTTTATGATGGATAGATGCACTTTCATGATGGATGGATGCACTTTTATAATGAATGGATGCACTTTTATGATGGATAGATGCACTTTCATGATGGATGGATGCACTTTTATAATGGAAAGATGCACTTTTATGATGGATGGATGGATGCGATTTTATGATGGATGGATGCACTTTTATGATGGGTAGATGCACTTTTATGATGATGGATGCACTTTTATGATGGATAGATGCACTTTCATGATGGATGGATGCACTTTTATAATGGATAGATGCACTTTTATGATGGATGGATGCACTTTTATGATGGATGGATGCACTTTTATGATGGATAGATGCACTTTTATGATGGGTAGATGCACTTTTATGATGCTGGATGCACTTTTATGATGGATGGATGCACTTTTATGATGGATAGATGCACTTTCATGATGGATGGATGCACATTTATGATGATGGATGCACTTTTATGATGGATAGATGCACTTTTATGATGGATGGATGCACTTTTATGATGGATGAATGCACTTTTATGATGGATAGATGCACTTTTATGATGGATAGATGAACTTTTATGATGGATAGATGCACTTTTATGATGATGGATGCACTTTTATGATGAAAGGATGGATGGATGCACTTTTATGATGATAGATGCACTTTTATGATGGATGGATGCACTTTTATGATGGATAGATGCACTTTTATGATGAAAGGATGCACTTTTATGATGAATAGATGCACTTTTATGATGGATGGATGCACTTTTATGATGGATGGATACACTTTTATGATGGATAGATGCACTTTCATGATGGATGGATGCACTTTTATAATGATAGATGCACTTTTATGATGGATGGATGCACTTTTATGATGGATAGATGCACTTTTATGATGGATGGATGCACTTTTATGATGGATGGATGCACTTTTATGATGGATAGATGCACTTTTATGATGGATAGATGCACTTTTATGATGAAAGGATGGATGGATGCACTTTTATGATGATAGATGCACTTTTATGATGGATGGATGCACTTTTATGATGGATAGATGCACTTTTATGATGAAAGGATGCACTTTTATGATGAATAGATGCACTTTTATGATGGATGGATGCACTTTTATGATGGATAGATGCACTTTTATGATGATGGATGCACTTTTATGATGAAAGGATGGATGGATGCACTTTTATGATGATAGATGCACTTTTATGATGGATGGATGCACTTTTATGATGAAAGGATGCACTTTTATGATGAATAGATGCACTTTTATGATGGATGGATGCACTTTTATGATGATAGATGCACTTTTATGATGGATAGATGCACTTTTATGATGATGGATGCACTTTTATGATGAAAGGATGGATGGATGCACTTTTATGATGATAGATGCACTTTTATGATGGATAGATGCACTTTTATGATGATGGATGCACTTTTATGATGAAAGGATGCACTTTTATGATGAATAGATGCACTTTTATGATGGATAGATGCACTTTTATGATGGATGGATGCACTTTTATGATGGATAGATGCACTTTTATGATGGATGGATGCACTTTTATGATGGATAGATGCACTTTTATGATGGATGGATGCACTTTTATGATGAATGGATGCACTTTTATGATGGATAGATGCACTTTTATGATGAATGGATGCACTTTTATGTTGGATGGATGTACTTTTATGATGGATGAATGCACTTTTATGATGAATGGATGCACTTTTATGTTGGATGGATGCACTTTTATGTTGGATGGATGCACTTTTATGATGGATGGATGCACTTTTATGTTGGATGGATGCACTTTTATGATGGATGGATGCACTTTTATGTTGGATGGATGCACTTTTATGATGGATGGATGCACTTTTATGTTGGATGGATGCACTTTTATGTTGGATGGATGCACTTTTATGATGGATGGATGCACTTTTATGTTGGATGGATGCACTTTTATGATGGGTAGATGCACTTTTATGATGATGGATGCACTTTTATGATGGATGGATGCACTTTTATGATGGATAGATGCACTTTCATGATGGATGGATGCACTTTTATGATGGATGGATGCACTTTTATGATGGATGGATGCACTTTTATGATGGATAGATGCACTTTTATGATGGATGGATGCACTTTTATGATGGATAGATGAACTTTTATGATGGATAGATGCACTTTTATGATGATGGATGCACTTTTATGATGAAAGGATGCACTTTTATGATGAATAGATGCACTTTTATGATGGATGGATGCACTTTTATGTTGGATGGATGCACCTTTATGATGAATGGATGCACTTTTATGTTGGATGAATGCACTTTTATGATGGATGGATGCACTTTTATGATGAATGGATGCACTTTTATGTTGGATGGATGCACTTTTATGTTGGATGGATGCACCTTTATGATGAATGGATGCACTTTTATGATGGATAGATGCACTTTTATGATGGATAGATGCACTTTTATGATGGATGGATGCACTTTTATGATGAATGGATGCACTTTTATGTTGGATGGATGCACTTTTATGTTGGATGGATGCACCTTTATGATGAATGGATGCACTTTTATGATGGATAGATGCACTTTTATGATGGATAGATGCACTTTTATGATGAATGGATGCACTTTTATGATGATGGATGCACTTTTATGTTGGATGGATGCACCTTTATGATGAATGGATGCACTTTTATGATGGATGGATGCACTTTTATGATGGATAGATGCACTTTTATGATGAATAGATGCACTTTTATGTTGGATGGATGCACTTTTATGATGGATGGATGCACTTTTATGATGAATGGATGCACTTTTATGATGGATAGATGCACTTTTATGATGATGGATGCACTTTTATGATGGATGGATGCACTTTTATGATGGATAAATGCACTTTTATGATGATGGATAAATGCACTTTTATGATGAATGGATGCACTTTTATGATGATAAATGCACTTTTATGATGGATGGATGCACTTTTATGTTGGATGGATGCACTTTTATGATGGATAGATGCACTTTTATGATGAATGGATGCACTTTTATGATGGATAGATGCACTTTTATGATGGATAGATGCACTTTTATGATGGATGGATGTACTTTTATGATGGATGGATGCACTTTTATGATGAATGGATGCACTTTTATGATGGATAGATGCACTTTCATGATGGATGGATGCACTTTTATGATGGATAGATGCACTTTTATGATGATGGATGCACTTTTATGATGAAAGGATGCACTTTTATGATGAATAGATGCACTTTTATGATGGATGGATGCACTTTTATGATGGATAGATGCACTTTTATGATGGATAGAAGCACTTTTATGATGATGGATGCACTTTTATGATGAAAGGATGGA
This sequence comes from Rhinogobio ventralis, assembly GCA_039654625.1. Classification (NCBI taxonomy): domain Eukaryota; kingdom Metazoa; phylum Chordata; class Actinopteri; order Cypriniformes; family Gobionidae; genus Rhinogobio; species Rhinogobio ventralis. The sequence continues at coordinate 1,050,350 of CM077208.1, read as the reverse complement.
TGGATGCACTTTTATGATGGATAGATGCACTTTTATGATGGATGGATGCACTTTTATGATGGATGGATGTACTTTTATGATGGATGGATGCACTTTTATGATGAATGGATGCACTTTTATGATGGATAGATGCACTTTCATGATGGATGGATGCACTTTTATAATGGATAGATGCACTTTTATGAAGGATGGATGCGATTTTATGATGGATGGATGCACTTTTATGATGGGTAGATGCACTTTTATGATGATGGATGCACTTTTATGATGGATAGATGCACTTTCATGATGGATGGATGCACTTTTATGATGGATGGATGCACTTTTATGATGGATGGATGCCCTTTTATGATGGATGGATGCACTTTTATGATGGGTAGATGCACTTTTATGATGGATGGATGCACTTTTATGATGGATAGATGCACTTTCATGATGGATGGATGCACTTTTATGATGATGGATGCACTTTTATGATGGATAGATGCACTTTCATGATGGATGGATGCACTTTTATGATGGATGGATGCACTTTTGTGATGATGGATGCACTTTTATGATGGATAGATGCACTTTTATGATGGATGGATGCACTTTTGTGATGGATAGATGCACTTTTATGATGGATGGATGCACTTTTATGATGGATGGATGCACTTTTATGATGGATAGATGCACTTTTATGATGAAAGGATGCACTTTTATGATGAATAGATGCACTTTTATGATGGATGGATGCACTTTTATGATGGATAGATGCACTTTTATGATGGGTAGATGCACTTTTATGATGATGGATGCACTTTTATGATGGATGGATACACTTTTATGATGGATAGATGCACTTTCATGATGGATGGATGCACTTTTATAATGATAGATGCACTTTTATGATGGATGGATGCACTTTTATGATGATAGATGCACTTTTATGATGGATGGATGCACTTGTATGATGGATAGATGCACTTTTATGATGGATAGATGCACTTTTATGATGGATGGATGCACTTTTATGATGGATAGATACACTTTTATGATGATAGATGCACTTTTATGATGATGGATGCACTTTTATGATGAAAGGATGGATGGATGCACTTTTATGATGATAGATGCACTTTTATGATGGATGGATGCACTTTTATGATGGATAGATGCACTTTTATGATGAAAGGATGCACTTTTATGATGAATAGATGCACTTTTATGATGGATGGATGCACTTTTATGATGGATAGATGCACTTTTATGATGGGTAGATGCACTTTTATGATGATGGGTGCACTTTTATGATGGATGGATACACTTTTATGATGGATAGATGCACTTTCATGATGGATGGATGCACTTTTATAATGATAGATGCACTTTTATGATGGATAGATGCACTTTTATGATGGATGGATGCACTTTTATGATGGATAGATGCACTTTTATGATAATGGATGCACTTTTATGATGAAAGGATGCACTTTTATGATGGATGGATGCACTTTTATGATGGATAGATGCACTTTTATGATGATGGATGCACTTTTATGATGAAAGGATGGATGGATGCACTTTTATGATGATAGATGCACTTTTATGATGGATGGATGCACTTTTATGATGGATAGATGCACTTTTATGATGGATGGATGCACTTTTATGATGGATAGATGCACTTTTATGATGGATGGATGCACTTTTATGATGGATAGATGCACTTTTATGATGGATGGATGCACTTTTATGATGGATAGATGCACTTTTATGATGAAAGGATGCACTTTTATGTTGGATGGATGCACTTTTATGATGGATAGATGCACTTTTATGATGGATGGATGCACTTTTATGATGGATGGATGCACTTTTATGATGGATGGATGCACTTTTATGATGGATAGATGCACTTTTATGATGGATAGATGCACTTTCATGATGGATGGATGCACTTTTATGATGATGGATGCACTTTTATGATGGATGGATGCACTTTTATGATGGATAGATGCACTTTCATGATGGATGGATGCACTTTTATGATGGATGGATGCACTTTTATGATGGATAGATGCACTTTTATGATGGATAGATGAACTTTTATGATGGATAGATGCACTTTTATGATGATGGATGCACTTTTATAATGAAAGGATGCACTTTTATGATGAATAGATGCACTTTTATGATGGATGGATGCACTTTTATGATGGATAGATGCACTTTTATGATGGATAGATGCACTTTTATGATGAAAGGATGGATGGATGCACTTTTATGATGATAGATGCACTTTTATGATGGATGGATGCACTTTTATGATGGATAAATGCACTTTTATGATGGATGGATGCACTTTTATGATGGATAGATGCACTTTTATGATGGATGGATGCACTTTTATGATGGATAGATGCACTTTTATGATGGATGGATGCACTTTTATGATGGATGGATGCACTTTTATGATGAAAGGATGCACTTTTATGATGAATAGATGCACTTTTATGATGGATGGATGCACTTTTATGATGGATAGATGCACTTTTATGATGGGTAGATGCACTTTTATGATGATGGATGCACTTTTATGATGGATGGATACACTTTTATGATGATAAATGCACTTTCATGATGGATGGATGCACTTTTATAATGATAGATGCACTTTTATGATGGATGGATGCACTTTTATGATGGATAGATGCACTTTTATGATGGATGGATGCACTTGTATGATGGATAGATGCACTTTAATGATGATGGATGCACTTTTATCATGAAAGGATGCACTTTTATGATGAATAGATGCACTTTTATGATGGATGGATGCACTTTTTTATGATGGATAGATGCACTTTTATGATGATAGATGCACTTTTATGATGATGGATGCACTTTTATGATGAAAGGATGGATGGATGCACTTTTATGATGATAGATGCACTTTTATGATGGATGGATGCACTTTTATGATGGATAGATGCACTTTTATGATGGATAGATGCACTTTTATGATGAAAGGATGCACTTTTATGATGAATAGATGCACTTTTATGATGGATGGATGCACTTTTATGATGGATAGATGCACTTTTATGATGGGTAGATGCACTTTTATGATGATGGATGCACTTTTATGATGGATGGATACACTTTTATGATGGATAGATGCACTTTCATGATGGATGGATGCACTTTTATAATGATAGATGCACTTTTATGATGGATGGATGCACTTTTATGATGAAAGGATGCACTTTTATGATGAATAGATGCACTTTTATGATGGATGGATGCACTTTTATGATGATGGATGCACTTTTATGATGAAAGGATGGATGGATGCACTTTTATGATGATAGATGCACTTTTATGATGGATGGATGCACTTTTATGATGAAAGGATGCACTTTTATGATGAATAGATGCACTTTTATGATGGATAGATGCACTTTTATGATGGATAGATGCACTTTTATGATGATGGATGCACTTTTATGATGAAAGGATGGATGGATGCACTTTTATGATGATAGATGCACTTTTATGATGAAAGGATGGATGGATGCACTTTTATGATGGATAGATGCACTTTTATGATGATGGATGCACTTTTATGATGAAAGGATGGATGGATGCACTTTTATGATGATAGATGCACTTTTATGATGGATGGATGCACTTTTATGATGAAAGGATGCACTTTTATGATGAATAGATGCACTTTTATGATGGATAGATGCACTTTTATGATGGATAGATGCACTTTTATGATGATGGATGCACTTTTATGATGAAAGGATGGATGGATGCACTTTTATGATGATAGATGCACTTTTATGATGAAAGGATGGATGGATGCACTTTTATGATGATAGATGCACTTTTATGATGGATGGATGCACTTTTATGATGATAGATGCACTTTTATGATGGATGGATGCACTTTTATGATGATGGATGCACTTTTATGATGGATAGATGCACTTTTATGATGATAGATGCACTTTTATGATGAAAGGATGCACTTTTATGATGAATAGATGCACTTTTATGATGAATAGATGCACTTTTATGATGATAGATGCACTTTTATGTTGGATGGATGCACTTTTATGTTGGATGGATGCACTTTTATGATGGATGGATGCACTTTTATGTTGGATGGATGCACTTTTATGATGGGTAGATGCACTTTTATGATGATGGATGCACTTTTATGATGGATGGATGCACTTTTATGATGGATAGATGCACTTTCATGATGGATGGATGCACTTTTATGATGATGGATGCACTTTTATGATGGATGGATGCACTTTTATGATGGATAGATGCACTTTCATGATGGATGGATGCACTTTTATGATGGTTGGATGCACTTTTATGATGGATGGATGCACTTTTATGATGGATAGATGCACTTTTATGATGGATGGATGCACTTTTATGATGGATACATGAACTTTTATGATGGATAGATGCACTTTTATGATGATGGATGCACTTTTATGATGAAAGGATGCACTTTTATGATGAATAGATGCACTTTTATGATGGATAGATGCACTTTTATGGTGGATAGATGCACTTTTATGATGAAAGGATGGATGGATGCACTTTTATGATGATAGATGCACATTTATGATGGATGGATGCACTTTTATGATGGATGGATGCACTTTTATGATGAAAGGATGCACTTTTATGATGAATAAATGCACTTTTATGATGGATGGATGCACTTTTATGATGCATAGATGCACTTTTATGATGGGTAGATGCACTTTTATGATGATGGATGCACTTTTATGATGGATGGATACACTTTTATGATGACAGATGCACTTTCATGATGGATGGATGCACTTTTATAATGATAGATGCACTTTTATGATGGATGGATGCACTTTTATGATGGATAGATGCACTTTTATGATGATGGATGCACTTTTATGATGAAAGGATGGATGGATGCACTTTTATGATGATAGATGCACTTTTATGATGGATGGATGCACTTTTATGATGAATGGATGCACTTTTATGATGGATAGATGCACTTTTATGATGATGGATGCACTTTTATGATGAAAGGATGGATGGATGCACTTTTATGATGATAGATGCACTTTTATGATGGATGGATGCACTTTTATGATGAATGGATGTACTTTTATGATGATAGATGCACTTTTATGATGGATGGATGCACTTTTATGATGAATGGATGCACTTTTATGATGGATGGATGCACTTTTATGATGATAGATGCACTTTTATGATGGATGGATGCACTTTTATGTTGGATGGATAAACTTTTATGATGGATAGATGCACTTTTATGATGAATGGATGCACTTTTATGATGGATAGATGCACTTTTATGATGGATAGATGCACTTTTATGATGAATGGATGCACTTTTATGATGGATAGATGCACTTTTATGTTGGATGGATGCACTTTTATGATGGATAGATGCACTTTTATGATGGATGGATGCACTTTTATGATGGATGGATGCACTTTTATGATGGATGGATGCACTTTTATGATGATAGATGCACTTTTATGATGGATGGATGCACTTTTATGTTGGATGGATAAACTTTTATGATGGATAGATGCACTTTTATGATGAATGGATGCACTTTTATGATGGATAGATGCACTTTTATGATGGATAGATGCACTTTTATGATGAATGGATGCACTTTTATGATGGATAGATGCACTTTTATGTTGGATGGATGCACTTTTATGATGGATAGATGCACTTTTATGATGGATGGATGCACTTTTATGATGGATAGATGCACTTTTATGATGGATGGATGCACTTTTATGATGGATAGATGCACTTTTATGATGGATGGATGCACTTTTATGATGGATAGATGCACTTTTATGATGGATAGATGCACTTTTATGATGGATGGATGCACTTTTATGATAGATAGATGCACTTTTATGATGGATGGATGCACTTTTATGATGGATAGATGCACTTTTATGATGGATGGATGCACTTTTATGTTGGATGGATGCACTTTTATGATGGATAGATGCACTTTTATGACGGATGGATGCACTTTTATGATGGATGGATGCACTTTTATGATGGACAGATGCACTTTTATGATGGATAGATGCACTTTTATGGACTTTCTAAAACAAACCATCAAGTCAATGCCATTATGAAGCTTGGAAGAGCCAGGACATTTATTAATATAACTCTGATTGTGTTCGTCTGAAAGAAGAATGTCATACACACCTAGGATAACTGTAAATCATGGGCTAATTTTAATTTTTGGGTGAACTATCCCTTTAAGTTTTGTGATTTAATCTAAAAAGGTTTACCATTGTGCCCAAAGTAATCTTGTGTTAAATGCCTCAGAATTATGGATAGTGCTGTACGAAGACAGTGAGACGTGACTGTGGTGACAGAAAACAGTGAAATATAAGGAAGATTTCTGACAGTGAATCACATCAGAAAAACTAAGCTGGTTATTTTGGGTAACTAGCCAGAAAAACAGAAGAATTGCAAGTATTGAGGTTAGAGTTGAGTGACTGGCGGAGGGCAGCGTGACCTGTCACTCACATGAGATCCACCAACAGCCAATCACAACCATCCAATCAATTCCCCACAGACAAAATCAAGCCCCGCCCCTCCCTACGTTTGTTCTTGTTCGAGAAGCCGTTTCTCTCGAATATATACAATAGGGAAGAAAAGACTAGCGCAACTTCTGTTTAAAAAACGACTTTAAATAATCTGACAATTGAATCACTGTGACTTTTTATATAATTTAATAATAGCTCATGGTTTTCAGTTCAGAAGTGTATAGTATAACTGTATTATAAAGGTTGTAATAGTGATGTGGTTAGTTGGTGGTATTTCTGACTCAGATGAAGCAGGAATTCAATAATAACAGAGTTTCCATTTTAAAAGATGACAGAGTAAGTTTTCCTTTCTTTTGGACGCCATATAATTACATATATAAGAGACACAAATGTGTGTGCGCGCGTGTGTGTGAGATAAGACCAAAAGTATCTAAACGAGAGACCTGAAGAACGCTTATTTTCTTTGTGTATGTTGGTGAAAATCGACAGTAATTTCCTTCAGATCTTTAAAACAAAAATCTGTATCAGTGATCCACTCTCGACTCATGACAATCTGTACTGAGTTCATAATGTATTATTTGATAAATACTGAACTATGGGATTAAATTCCCGCCAAAAAATAATAAGCGTGATTTCAAAATTTAAAAACACATAAAAATATATTGCACAAACTGAAAAAAGAATTATAAGCATGAATCAAAAAATTAAAAGTGCTTTTAAAAAAATAACGAGCATGAACCAAAACATTAAACATATTAAAAATTATATTGTACAAAACTGTATTCTTAAAAATGATGTTTTCCTTGGTTCTATTACTCTATTTTGTGCTCTCTTACATTTTCTGCTCATATTTTTTGTACATTTATGCTGTTTTTCTTTCCACGATCTGCGATCTGTTTTTAAATTTTGAAATCACGCTTATTATTTTTTGATACGTGACCGAAGTACATTTGGCGGGATTTTTATCCCATACTGAACTACTGAATCATAATTAACTGAGTAAATTAGAGATTAGACGACATGTGACTGATCGCAGTTGTATTTCTACATGGATCATGTGACCTTAGTCCAAACAGCCAATAACACGCTTTTTAAATTCAAGAGCATTGAATAATCACATTTTTTTAACTTAAAATTCACATTTTGATTCAAAACAGTGCTGAAGTTCCCAAAAATGGACAAAAGAATGATAAATACATGCTAAACCAACCATTTAGTGAGTCTTTCCAGAGGTATTCATGGGACTGAACCATGTTTGGCAAAGTAAATGCACTATAATTGAATTATTCTGGAATTTAATTAGGACCGACCGTCATGCCCTGATACACAACACAAACCGTGACACTTTAACCTGCCCTACATAGCAGTGTTAGTGTGAATAGTGTGTCAGTCAGTGTTTAATGGTGTGTGAGTGTTTTTCTCTTGGGGTTCAGGCCAAATGACCCCTGACATGATTGAGTGTTTTAAGAGATCCATCAGATGAGGTTTGCTATTAGTATGTAGCATTTTATGTGAGTATATGTATAGGGCAATATACTGTATAGCAACTGTGATTGTTTATATCACCGCAGAATGTAACGTATCGCACAGCTCTAATCTGGTAAATGTGAATAGAAGGCATTAAGATATTATAAACAATAACATCATGACTTTCTGTAAAGCTGCTCTGAAACAGTGTGTATTGTGAAAAGCCCTATACCAATAAATATGAACAAAATGAAACCTTGTAGCCTAATAGTTGTAACTTTTTGCAGATGATTATGAAACCTGTGAGGTTTTGATTTCAATTTATAACATTTTGTCCATATGGCCCATATCTAAGCACTACTTAACCACACAGTGGTGCTAGAGATCCTTATATTGATCTTTTATTGTCTTTAGCTGGTCAAGTTGATGCTGTTGAACTTCAGCACTGATCTGAATTAAAATGTGAAGTTGAAATGAAGCCTTGCAGGACAAGCCCTGAATTTAAAATCAAAGCTTGCGATTGGTGGTTTGGACTAAGTTCACATGACAGATCTAATGTACTCTATATTAACAATGTAATTGACAGCATTTTCCTTTATTTGCTATATTTGTCATTTGTGTATTTTTACATCCAGTCAGTCAGCGAGTCAGATGTTCATATGGTATTTTTTAACCTGGTAATCAGTCTTATTGAAAGATTTGTTAGGAATCATGTGTTCATAAATGTGTTCACATATGTTTCCTGTTGCATGCAACTGCAAGTATAGTGAGGACAATGCAATAGAAATATTATTGTGTTGTTTTGTTTTACAGTACCCAATTCATTCATTTCAGTATTTTCAATTCAGACACCTCAGGTAAATATACTTTCTATTTATGCATTCTACATGCACATGCAAAAGAATGTAATGTTACTTTCCATAAAAACTAACAATAGTTTTTATAAAGGACTTTTTAGAACCTTTTTAGAAACACGCAGTTACTTTTTGAACCTTTTTAGAAACGCGTAGTTACTTTTTGAACCTTTTTAGAAGCACGCAATTACTTTTTAGAACTTTTTTAGAAGCACGCAATTACTTTTTAGAACTTTTTTAGAAGCACGCAGTTACTTTTTTTAACCTTTTTAGAAACGCGTAGTTCATTTTTTAACCTTTTTAGAAGCACGCAATTACTTTTTAAACCTTTTTAGAAGCACGTAGTTACTTTTTTTAACCTTTTTAGAAACACGCAGTTAATTTTTTAACCTTTTTAGAAAGGCGCAGTTACTTTTTAGAAACACGCAGTTACTTTTTGAACCTTTTTAGAAGCACGCAATTACTTTTTAAACCTTTTTAGAAGCACGTAGTTACTTTTTTTAACCTTTTTAGAAACACGCAGTTAATTTTTTAACCTTTTTAGAAACACACAGTTACTTTTTAGAAACACGCAGTTACTTTTTGAACCTTTTTAGAAACACGCAGTTAATTTTTTAACCTTTTTAGAAACACGCAGTTAATTTTTGAACCTTTTTAGAAAGGCGCAGTTACTTTTTAGAAACACACAGTTACTTTTTAGAAACACGCAGTTACTTTTTGAACCTTTTTAGAAACACGCAGTTACTTTTTTAACCTTTTTAGAAACGCGCAGTTACTTTTTGAACCTTTTTAGAAACACGCAGTTACTTTTTTAACCTTTTTAGAAACACGCAGTTACTTTTTGAACCTTTTTAGAAACACACAGTTACTTTTTAGAACCTTTTTAGAAACACGCAGTTACTTTTTTAACCTTTTTAGAAGCACGCAATTACTTTTTTAACCTTTTTAGAAACACGTAGTTACTTTTTGAACCTTTTTAGAAACACGCCGTTACTTTTTAGAACCTTTTTAGAAACACGCAGTTACTTTTTGAACCTTTTTAGAAACACGCAGTTACTTTTTGAACCTTTTTAGAAACACGCAGTTATTTTTTAGAACCTTTTTAGAAACACGCAATTACTTTTTGAACCTTTTTAGAAGCACGCAGTTACTTTTTAGAACCTTTTTAGAAGCACGCAGTTACTTTTTTTAACCTTTTTAGAAACACGTAGTTACTTTTTAGAACCTTTTTAGAAACACGCAGTTACTTTTTGAACCTTTTTAGAAACGCGCAGTTACTTTTTAGAAACACAGTTACTTTTTAGAACTTTTTTAGAAACACGCAGTTACTTTTTAGAACTTTTTTAGAAACACGCCGTTACTTTTTAGAACCTTTTTAGAAACACGCCGTTACTTTTTAGAACCTTTTTAGAAACACGCAGTTACTTTTTGAACCTTTTTAGAAACACGCAGTTACTTTTTGAACCTTTTTAGAAACACACAGTTACTTTTTAGAACCTTTTTAGAAGCACGCAGTTACTTTTTTTAACCTTTTTAGAAACACGTAGTTACTTTTTAGAACCTTTTTAGAAACACGCAGTTACTTTTTGAACCTTTTTAGAAACGCGCAGTTACTTTTTAGAACCTTTTTAGAAGCACGCAGTTACTTTTTTTAACCTTTTTAGAAACACGTAGTTACTTTTTAGAACCTTTTTAGAAACACGCAGTTACTTTTTGAACCTTTTTAGAAACGCGCAGTTACTTTTTAGAAACACACAGTTACTTTTTAGAAACACGCAGTTACTTTTTAGAACTTTTTTAGAAGCACGCAATTACTTTTTAGAACCTTTTTAGAAGCACGCAGTTACTTTTTAGAACCTTTTTAGAAACACGTAGTTACTTTTTAGAACCTTTTTAGAAACGCGCAGTTACTTTTTAGAAACACACAGTTACTTTTTAGAAACACGCAGTTACTTTTTAGAACTTTTTTAGAAGCACGCAATTACTTTTTAGAACCTTTTTAGAAACACGCAGTTACTTTTTAGAACTTTTTTAGAAACACGCAGTTACTTTTTGAACCTTTTTAGAAACACGTAGTTACTTTTTGAACCTTTTTAAAACACGCCGTTACTTTTTAGAACCTTTTTAGAAACACGCAGTTACTTTTTGAACCTTTTTAGAAACACGCAGTTACTTTTTGAACCTTTTTAGAAACACGCCGTTACTTTTTGAACCTTTTTAGAAACACGTAGTTACTTTTTAGAACCTTTTTAGAAACACGTAGTTACTTTTTAGAACCTTTTTAGAAACACGCAGTTACTTTTTGAACCTTTTTAGAAACACGCTGTTACTTTTTGAACCTTTTTAGAAACACGCTGTTACTTTTTAGAACCTTTTTAGAAACACGCCGTTACTTTTTAGAACCTTTTTAGAAACACGCAGTTACTTTTTAGAACCTTTTTAGAAACACGCAGTTACTTTTTGAACCTTTTTAGAAACACGCCGTTACTTTTTAGAACTTTTTTAGAAACACACAGTTACTTTTTAGAACCTTTTTAGAAACACGTAGTTACTTTTTAGAACCTTTTTAGAAACACGCAGTTACTTTTTAGAACTTTTTTAGAAACAGTTACTTTTTGAACCTTTTTAGAAACGCGCAGTTACTTTTTAGAAACACGCAGTTACTTTTTAGAACTTTTTTAGAAGCACGCAATTACTTTTTAGAACCTTTTTAGAAACACGCAGTTACTTTTTTAACCTTTTTAGAAACACATAGTTACTTTTTGAACCTTTTTAGAAACACGGCGTTACTTTTTAGAACCTTTTTAGAAACACGCAGTTACTTTTTGAACCTTTTTAGAAACACGCCGTTACTTTTTAGAACTTTTTTAGAAACACACAGTTACTTTTTGAACCTTTTTAGAAACACAGTTACTTTTTTAACCTTTTTAGAAACACGCCGTTACTTTTTAGAACCTTTTTAGAAACACGCAGTTACTTTTTGAACCTTTTTAGAAACACACAGTTACTTTTTTAACCTTTTTAGAAACACGTAGTTACTTTTTAGAACCTTTTTAGAAACACGCAGTTACTTTTTGAACCTTTTTAGAAACACACAGTTACTTTTTTAACCTTTTTAGAAACACGTAGTTACTTTTTAGAACCTTTTTAGAAGCACGCAATTACTTTTTAGAACCTTTTTAGAAACACGCAGTTACTTTTTAGAACTTTTTTAGAAGCACGCAGTTACTTTTTAGAACCTTTTTAGAAACACGCAGTTACTTTTTTGAACTTTTTTAGAAGCACGCAGTTACTTTTTAGAACTTTTTTAGAAGCACGCAGTTACTTTTTAGAACCTTTTTAGAAACACGCAGTTACTTTTTTGAACTTTTTTAGAAGCACGCAGTTACTTTTTAGAACTTTTTTAGAAACACGCAATTACTTTTTAGAACTTTTTTAGAAGCACGCAGTTACTTTTTAGAACTTTTTTAGAAACACGCAGTTACTTTTTTGAACTTTTTTAGAAGCACGCAGTTACTTTTTAGAACTTTTTTAGAAGCACGCAATTACTTTTTAGAACTTTTTTAGAAACACGCAGTTACTTTTTAGAACCTTTTTAGAAACACGCAGTTACTTTTTTGAACTTTTTTAGAAGCACGCAGTTACTTTTTAGAACTTTTTTAGAAGCACGCAATTACTTTTTAGAACTTTTTTTAGAAGCACGCAGTTACTTTTTAGAACCTTTTTAGAAACACGCAGTTACTTTTTTAACCTTTTTAGAAACACGCAGTTACTTTTTAGAACTTTTTTAGAAACACAGTTACTTTTTGAACCTTTTTAGAAACGCGCAGTTACTTTTTAGAAACACACAGTTACTTTTTAGAAACACGCAGTTACTTTTTAGAACTTTTTTAGAAGCACGCAGTTACTTTTTAGAACTTTTTTAGAAGCACGCAGTTACTTTTTAGAACTTTTTTAGAAGCACGTAGTTACTTTTTAGAACCTTTTTAGAAACACGCAGTTACTTTTTAGAACTTTTTTAGAAGCACGCAGTTACTTTTTAGAACTTTTTTAGAAGCACGCAGTTACTTTTTAGAACCTTTTTAGAAACACGCAGTTACTTTTTTGAACTTTTTTAGAAGCACGCAGTTACTTTTTAGAACTTTTTTAGAAGCACGCAATTACTTTTTAGAACTTTTTTTAGAAGCACGCAGTTACTTTTTAGAACTTTTTTAGAAGCACGCAGTTACTTTTTAGAACCTTTTTAGAAACACGCAGTTACTTTTTTAACCTTTTTAGAAACACGCAGTTACTTTTTAGAACTTTTTTAGAAACACAGTTACTTTTTGAACCTTTTTAGAAACGCGCAGTTACTTTTTAGAAACACACAGTTACTTTTTAGAAACACGCAGTTACTTTTTAGAACTTTTTTAGAAGCACGCAGTTACTTTTTAGAACTTTTTTAGAAGCACGCAGTTACTTTTTAGAACTTTTTTAGAAGCACGTAGTTACTTTTTAGAACCTTTTTAGAAACACGCAGTTACTTTTTAGAACTTTTTTAGAAACACGCAGTTACTTTTTGAACCTTTTTAGAAACACGCCGTTACTTTTTAGAACCTTTTTAGAAACACGCAGTTACTTTTTAAACCTTTTTAGAAACACGCCGTTACTTTTTAGAACCTTTTTAGAAACACGCAGTTACTTTTTGAACCTTTTTAGAAACACGCCGTTACTTTTTAGAACTTTTTTAGAAACACACAGTTACTTTTTAGAACCTTTTTAGAAACACGTAGTTACTTTTTAGAACCTTTTTAGAAACACGCAGTTACTTTTTTAACCTTTTTAGAAACACGTAGTTACTTTTTTAACCTTTTTAGAAACACGCCGTTACTTTTTAGAACCTTTTTAGAAACACGCCGTTACTTTTTAGAACCTTTTTAGAAACACGCAGTTACTTTTTGAACCTTTTTAGAAACACGCCGTTACTTTTTAGAAACACACAGTTACTTTTTAGAAGCACACAGTTACTTTTTAGAAACACGCAGTTACTTTTTAGAACTTTTTTAGAAGCACGCAGTTACTTTTTTAACCTTTTTAGAAACACGTAGTTACTTTTTTAACCTTTTTAGAAACACGCCGTTACTTTTTAGAACCTTTTTAGAAACACGCCGTTACTTTTTAGAACCTTTTTAGAAACACGCCGTTACTTTTTGAACCTTTTTAGAAACACGCCTTTACTTTTTAGAACCTTTTTAGAAACACGCAGTTACTTTTTAGAACTTTTTTAGAAGCACGCAGTTACTTTTTTAACCTTTTTAGAAACACGCCGTTACTTTTTAGAACCTTTTTAGAAACACGCAGTTACTTTTTAGAACTTTTTAGAAACACGCAGTTACTTTTTAAACCTTTTTAGAAACACGCCGTTACTTTTTAGAACCTTTTTAGAAACACGCAGTTACTTTTTGAACCTTTTTAGAAACACGCAGTTACTTTTTGAACCTTTTTAGAAACACGCAGTTACTTTTTAGAACCTTTTTAGAAACACGCAGTTACTTTTTGAACCTTTTTAGAAACACGCCGTTACTTTTTAGAACTTTTTTAGAAACACACAGTTACTTTTTAGAACCTTTTTAGAAACACGTAGTTACTTTTTAGAACCTTTTTAGAAACACGCAGTTACTTTTTTAACCTTTTTAGAAACACGTAGTTACTTTTTTAACCTTTTTAGAAACACGCCGTTACTTTTTAGAACCTTTTTAGAAACACGCCGTTACTTTTTAGAACCTTTTTAGAAACACGCAGTTACTTTTTGAACCTTTTTAGAAACACGCCTTTACTTTTTAGAAACACACAGTTACTTTTTAGAAGCACACAGTTACTTTTTAGAAGCACGCAATTACTTTTTAGAACCTTTTTAGAAACACGCAGTTACTTTTTAGAACTTTTTTAGAAGCACGCAGTTACTTTTTTAACCTTTTTAGAAACACGTAGTTACTTTTTTAACCTTTTTAGAAACACGCCGTTACTTTTTAGAACCTTTTTAGAAACACGCCGTTACTTTTTAGAACCTTTTTAAAAACACGCAGTTACTTTTTGAACCTTTTTAGAAACACGCCGTTACTTTTTAGAAACACACAGTTACTTTTTAGAAGCACACAGTTACTTTTTAGAAGCACACAGTTACTTTTTAGAAGCACGCAATTACTTTTTAGAACCTTTTTAGAAACACGCAGTTACTTTTTAGAACTTTTTTAGAAGCACGCAGTTACTTTTTTAACCTTTTTAGAAACACGTAGTTACTTTTTTAACCTTTTTAGAAACACGCCGTTACTTTTTAGAACCTTTTTAGAAACACGCCGTTACTTTTTAGAACCTTTTTAAAAACACGCAGTTACTTTTTGAACCTTTTTAGAAACACGCCGTTACTTTTTAGAAACACACAGTTACTTTTTAGAAGCACACAGTTACTTTTTAGAAGCACACAGTTACTTTTTAGAAGCACGCAATTACTTTTTAGAACCTTTTTAGAAACACGCAGTTACTTTTTAGAACTTTTTTAGAAGCACGCAGTTACTTTTTTAACCTTTTTAGAAACACGTAGTTACTTTTTTAACCTTTTTAGAAACACGCCGTTACTTTTTAGAACCTTTTTAGAAACACACAGTTACTTTTTAAACCTTTTTAGAAACACACAGTTACTTTTTGAACCTTTTTAGAAACACGCCGTTACTTTTTAGAACTTTTTTAGAAACACACAGTTACTTTTTAAACCTTTTTAGAAACACACAGTTACTTTTTTAACCTTTTTAGAAACGCGTAGTTACTTTTTAGAACCTTTTTAGAAACACGCAATTACTTTTTAGAACTTTTTTAGAAACACAGTTACTTTTTGAACCTTTTTAGAAACACGCAGTTACTTTTTAGAACTTTTTTAGAAAACAGTTACTTTTTGAACCTTTTTAGAAACACACAGTTACTTTTTGAACCTTTTTAGAAATACGTAGTTACTTTTTAGAACCTTTTTAGAAACACGCAGTTACTTTTTGAACCTTTTTAGAAACACGCCGTTACTTTTTAGAACTTTTTTAGAAACACACAGTTACTTTTTTAACCTTTTTAGAAACACACAGTTACTTTTTTAACCTTTTTAGAAACGCGTAGTTACTTTTTGAACCTTTTTAGAAACACACAGTTACTTTTTGAACCTTTTTAGAAATACGTAGTTACTTTTTAGAACCTTTTTAGAAACTCGTAGTTACTTTTTGAACCTTTTTAGAAACACGCAGTTACTTTTTAGAAACACGCAGTTACTTTTTAGAAACACAGTTACTTTTTAGAAACACGCAGTTACTTTTTAGAAACACAGTTACTTTTTAGAAACACAGTTACTTTTTAGAAACACACAGTTACTGTTTAGAAACACGCAGTTCCTTTTTGAACCTTTTTAGAAACACACAGTTACTTTTTAGAAACACACAGTTACTTTTTAGAAACACGCAGTTACATTTTAGAAACACAGTTACTTTTTAGAAACACACAGTTACTTTTTAGAAACACAGTTACTGTTTAGAAACACACAGTTACTTTTTGAACCTTTTTAGAAACACACAGTTACTTTTTAGAAACTCTCAGATACTTTTTAGAAAAACACAGTTACTTTTAAGAAACACGCAGTTAATTTTTAGAAACACAGTGTAATGGGTTGCTTTGAAGAGTCACATTCCTCAACACTGGTAACAGCGTCCTGTGATCTGACCGCGGATCATCTGTTAAAGTGCAGTGAACACACTGCGCTCTGAGGTCAGCACGGATCTGAGGGAGGTCACAGATGACCCACATCTGAACACACCAAGGGCAGCGCCGCCGTGACCTTTAGCCTAGAGGTCACTGTCAGGCAAGAGTAATAACCCGGGGGGAGGAGCAGTAGACATGCCAGTATTTCTAAACAAACACACACACACATGTGCACACTATTACACAGTGTTTTCATGCAAATGACGAGGATGCATCTGGAAATGCTTTTTAATATTAAAAAAGCAGGTATTATATATTTTAACAGATTTTTGTTCTGCGTGGTACCTATGCATTTGTTGTGGTGTTCAGGCTGGTTGCTATGGCATTGTTAGTTTTAGTGAAGGACGCTCTACAAATGGTCTAACGGTTTGTCATCATGATTCGTTCTGATTTGGTCTGTTTGTGTGTCGTTACAGGAAGCAGCAGAAAAAAAAGACACAGTGCCGTCTGTGTATCTGAATGCTTTCATGAACTAAAGGCCCCAACCGGAGCATTTTCATTTAGGAATTCCTGCTGAATGGACGGTTGGATCAGAGGCGTTAGTGTCTGGCTCAAAGGAGGGTTTTGGGTCTAAATGTGACCGAGTTCCTTTGAAAACTTCAGCTTTGGGCAACAAAGACAGGAGGTCCAAACACATTCTTTCCTTCTCGCTCCCATTCTTTCTTTTCAATGTTGCATGTCCAATTTCCGGCTCTGTTCCTGCTTTCTTCCTTTTCCAGCGCGGTCAGACTGAAGGTCATTAGCTCAGTGTGCCAGAGACCGACCCGCCACTGTTGAGCTCACTGGATGCAGTGTGAATATGTGAGTTCATCTATTCAACCCTTATTCTGTAAAGCGCAGACAGACGTCCAGCAGTAGAGCGGGTGAATAGAGCGCCTCTATGCTTTTTGGTGCAACAATGCAGCTAGAATATTTTCCAGAAAATAAGTCGCACTGGGTCAAAATTGCATGATTAAGAGGAAATAAACTGATAAGTTGCATTGGTGTTTAAGACACAATGTTTTATTACATTCAGAAATAATGTAAACACATGTTTTTTGGTGTTATAGAAATGGCCACCCTACATAAATCTCTTCCCTATGTTCCCCACCTGGTGCATTCCTGCAGCTTGGCAGTGGAATGGATCTTATCTTCCATCCGTTCCCATTCCAGGCTCATTTGGCACACTTTATTTTTGGAACCCTTCGCTACATATTATAAATGTCCTTGTTTTATCCCCCTTATATCAATGCATTTAGGTTTCTTCAGGTGTAACCCACTCTCTAACCAGCGTCCCAAACCCAAACCACACACTGGGGAGGTTACAGGACGTCGGCCCTGATTTATGTTCTGCAGGTGGCTGTGAAAGCCTGAGACGTCTGAGCGGCTTTAAACAAACAACCCTTTTAGTCATGTTTTACAACTCTGATACCTCGTAAAATCCTGAAGAGAGTGAGATGAATGCTGAGCGCTTTCAGAGAGGAAGTGTGTTGGTTTGTTGGTGAATCGGCTGGTTATTTACAGGGGATCCAGTGACTGTTTCTGTGGTTTAACAGCGGTCTTCATTTAACTTGAGTCCAACACAATAACACACAATCAGGTTGGTATACTCTGTTCCCACCAACAGGGTAATTAAAATAAAAAAGGTAATTGCGACTTTTATCTTACAATTATAACTTTTTTACTTACAATTGCGAGATGTAAACTATGACTTATTTCTCAGAATTCTGAGTTTACATCTCGCAATTGTTTTTTTAGTTTTTTTTGCTGCCACAGAATCAAAATATACAAAAAATATAAAGTAACTTCTTAAGTCTTGCAATTGAGTTTATATCTTGCAATTTTTTTGTTCTGTCCAGAAAAAATAAATAAAGGTAACTGACTTTTTTACTCAGATTTTTGACATTATATCTCACAGCTTTGACCTTTTTACTTGTAGTTGTGAGTTTATCTCACATTTGACTATCTCAATGACTTTTTAACTTGCAATTCTGACTTCTTTACTTGTAGTTGTGAGTTTATATCTCGCAATTCTGACTTTTTAACACTTTTTTAAAGTTATTACTCATAGTTGTAAGTTTATCTCACAATTCTGACTTTTGTACTTGTAGTTGTGTGTTTATCTCACAATTGACTTTATATCTCACAATTCTGACTTTTTTACTTGTAGTTGTGTGTTTATCTCACAATTGACTTTATATCTTACAACTCTGACTTTTAAATGTAATACTTTTTAAATGTTACTACTTGTTTCAGAACATGTTTTACTTGTAGTTGTGAGTTTATCTCACAATTGACTATATCTCACAATTGACTTTATATCTCGTAATTCTGACTTTTTACTCGTAGTTGTGAGTTTGTATCTTGCAATTCTGACTTTTTAACACAATTTTAACTTTATTACTCAGTTGCGTGTTTATCTCACAATTGACTTTATATCTCGCAATTCTGACTTTTTTACTTGTAGTTGTGAGTTTATCTCACAATTGACTATATCTCACAATTCTGACTTTTTTACTTGTAGTTGTGAGTTTATCACAATTCTGATTTTTTTACTTATAGTTGTGAGTTTATCTCACAATTGACTTTATATCTTACAACTCTGACTTTTTTACTCGTAGTTGTGAGTTTATATCTTGCAATTCTGACTTTTTAACACAATTTTAACTTTATTACTCAGTTGTGAATTTATCTCACAATTGACTTTATATCTCGCAATTCTGACTTTTTTACTTGCAGTTGTGAGTTTATCTAACAATTCTGACTTTTTTACTTGTAGTTGTGTGTTTATCTCACAATTGACTTTATATCTTACAACTCTGACTTTTTACTCGTAGTTGTGAGTTTATATATTGCAATTCTGACTTTTTAACACAATTTTAACTTTATTACTCAGTTGTGTGTTTATCTCACAATTGACTTTATATCTCGCAATTCTGACTTTTTTACTTGTAGTTGTGAGTTTATCTCACAATTGACTATATCTCACAATTCTGACTTTTTAACTCGCAATTCTGACTTCTTTACTTGTAGTTGTGAGTTTATATCTTGCAATTCTGACTTAACACAATTTTAACTTTATTACTCATAGTTGTAAGTTTATCTCACAATTGACTTTCTCACAATTCTGACTTTTTTACTTGTAGTTGTGTGTTTATCTCACATTTGACTTTATATATCACAATCCTGACTTTTTAACTCACAATTCTGACTTTTTTCTTGTAGTTGTGAGTTTATCTCACAATCCTGACTTTATATCTCACATTTCTGACTTTTTAACACAATTTTAACTTTATTACTCAGATGTGAGTTTCTCACAATTGACTTTATATCTCGCAATTCTGACTTTTTTACTTGTAGTTGTGTGTTTCTCACATTTGACTTTATATGTCACATTTCTGACTTTTTAACACAATTTTAACTTTATTACTCAGTTGTGAGTTTATCTCACAATTGACTTTATATCTCGTAATTCTGACTTTTTTACTTGTAGTTGTGAGTTTATATCTCGCAATTCTGACTTTTTTACTTGTAGTTGTGAGTTTATCTCACAATTGACTATATCTCACAATTCTGACTTTTTTACTTGTAGTTATGAGTTTATCACAATTCTGATTTTTTTACTTGTAGTTGTGAGTTTATCTCACAATTGACTTTATATCTTACAACTCTGACTTTTTACTCGTAGTTGTGAGTTTATATCTTGCAATTCTGACTTTTTAACACAATTTTAACTTTATTACTCAGTTGTGTGTTTATCTCACAATTGACTTTATATCTCGCAATTCTGACTTTTTTACTTGCAGTTGTGAGTTTATCTAACAATTCTGACTTTTTTACTTGTAGTTGTGTGTTTATCTCACAATTGACTTTATATCTTACAACTCTGACTTTTTACTCGTAGTTGTGAGTTTATATCTTGCAATTCTGACTTTTTAACACAATTTTAACTTTATTACTCAGTTGTGTGTTTATCTCACAATTGACTTTATATCTCGCAATTCTGACTTTTTTACTTGTAGTTGTGAGTTTATCTCACAATTGACTATATCTCACAATTCTGACTTTTTAACTCGCAATTCTGACTTCTTTACTTGTAGTTGTGAGTTTATATCTTGCAATTCTGACTTAACACAATTTTAACTTTATTACTCATAGTTGTAAGTTTATCTCACAATTGACTTTGTCTCACAATTCTGACTTTTTTACTTGTAGTTGTGTGTTTATCTCACATTTGACTTTATATATCACAATCCTGACTTTTTAACTCACAATTCTGACTTTTTTCTTGTAGTTGTGAGTTTATCTCACAATCCTGACTTTATATCTCACATTTCTGACTTTTTAACACAATTTTAACTTTATTACTCAGATGTGAGTTTCTCACAATTGACTTTATATCTCGCAATTCTGACTTTTTTACTTGTAGTTGTGTGTTTCTCACATTTGACTTTATATGTCACATTTCTGACTTTTTAACACAATTTTAACTTTATTACTCAGTTGTGAGTTTATCTCACAATTGACTTTATATCTCGTAATTCTGACTTTTTTACTTGTAGTTGTGAGTTTATATCTCGCAATTCTGACTTTTTTACTTGTAGTTATGAGTTTATCACAATTCTGATTTTTTTACTTGTAGTTGTGAGTTTATCTCACAATTGACTTTATATCTTACAACTCTGACTTTTTTACTCATAGTTGTGAGTTTATATCTTGCAATTCTGACTTTTTAACACAATTTTAACTTTATTACTCAGTTGTGAGTTTATCTCACAATTGACTTTATATCTCGCAATTCTGACTTTTTTACTTGTAGTTGTGATTATCTCACAATTGACTCTCACAATTCTGACTTTTTTACTTGTAGTTGTGAGTTTATCTCACAATCCTGACTTTATATCTCACATTTCTGACTTTTTAACACAATTTTAACTTTATTACTCAGATGTGAGTTTCTCACAATTGACTTTATATCTCGCAATTCTGACTTTTTTACTTGTAGTTGTGAGTTTATCTCACAATCCTGACTTTATATCTCACATTTCTGACTTTTTAACACAATTTTAACTTTATTACTCAGATGTGAGTTTCTCACAATTGACTTTATATCTCGCAATTCTGACTTTTTTACTTGTAGTTGTGAGTTTATCTCACAATCCTGACTTTTTAACACAATTTTAACTTTATTACTCATAGTTGTGAGTTTATATCTTGCAATTCTGACTTTTTTACTTGTAGTTGTGAGTTTATGTCACAATTGACTATATCTCACAATTCTGACTTTTTTACTTGTAGTTGTGTTTATCTCACAATTGACTTTATATCTTACAACTCTGACTTTTTTACTCGTAGTTGTGAGTTTATATCTTGCAATTCTGGCTTTTTAACTCGCAATTCTGACTTTTTTACTTGTAGTTGTGTGTTTATCTCACATTTGACTATATCTCACAATTCTGACTTTTTTACTTGTAGTTGTGAGTTTATCTCACATTTGATTTTATATCTCACAATTCTGACTTTTTTACTCGTAGTTGTGAGTTTATATCTTGCAATTCTGACTTTTTAACTCGCAATTCTGAGTTTATCTCACAATTGACTTCATATCTCACAGTTATGACTTTTTCTTAGAATTGTAAGAAT
The DNA here is from genome assembly GCA_039654625.1 of Rhinogobio ventralis. NCBI lineage: Eukaryota > Metazoa > Chordata > Actinopteri > Cypriniformes > Gobionidae > Rhinogobio > Rhinogobio ventralis. Next base: position 1,028,016 of record CM077208.1, on the reverse strand, counting down.
AAAGTCTGAATTGCAATATATAAATTGTGAAATAAAAGGCACCTTTTTTATTTAGTTATTCCGTGGCAGAAGCAAGTTTCCACGGGTTTGTGCTCTTGTCTGCAGGAGGTTTGTGAACGCCGCCGTGGGTCGGCTCTGTTTCCCAGCATTCCCGCGGTTGTAGCCAGAGGCTGCTGCGCTATCAGATACAAGACAACTGAAGAATGCTCTGTTGTTTTTAAGCAGATCTATGCAGGACCAGAGGGGAGAGGGGGGGTCTAAACCGCTTTCCTGTAACTGTTGCAGGAAGGTAGAGCCGATGAAGAGTATCGGATGTCCTAGTTCCGCCCAATCAGAGAGGGGTATCAGAAAACCATGAGTCAGTGGCTTTACCCTGAGAACTCTCCGGAGGACCATTAATCAACTTTCCCTCTGTTCTCTTGAGAAATTCACTGCAAAAAAGACCATTATTGACCAATCAATAACCATCATGCACCAAATACACAGTAACCATTTTAAACCACATTCAGTGCCACAAGAAGCTAGTTTGATCTGTTTTTCAGCAGTGTAGACTGGGATTCAGTGATCATCCTGCTTTTCCTCTACTTCCTTTTCCATAATCACATTATGGCAACATCTAACGGAGCTGTAAAGTGTCATCAAGATACCATTGTAACTGAATCTCTGACTGCATGCACGCTTTTTCACTTTGGACGGAAGTGAAGCTTAAGCAGCTAATTGTGAGGAGGAAGGAAGTGATGTCAGCCCCGGTGTTGCTTTAAATAACAGGAAGAAACTTGCGTTATTCTACACCCTTCTCCCATCATGCATCTGTTTCTGTGGTCATTAGCTGTTCTGATGGAATAAATGTCATGATCATGATTTTAATTTTAAATAAAATGCTTCATTTTTTTTATGTTTAATTTTGATTGGTTTCAAACGTAAAATATTTTTTATTCTAATTTTACATTATAAAACATTTCATATATTTTGAATAACTTCTAAATTATTTTATTTATTAAAATTTTACATTATAAAATGTTTTTAAAGTTTTTACATTGTGATGATTATATTATTAGCTTCTCAACAACTCATTTTGATTTGTTTTTATTTTAAAATTATTTATTTATTTAAGGAGCCCTGTGGTAGTGTCAATCTTATTCACTAAATAATGTTTTTTTATCCAATATTTAATTGTTAATATATTTCATTTCATTTATTTATAAAGCACAAATAAACTGTGCTGTACAGAGAACAGAGTAGAATAAAAAAAACAACAATAATAATAAAAAAGAAATACATCACTAAATTTAAGTTAAAAGAAACTATTCTGTTATAATGAATGAGATAATGACCCCGAAAGGGAAGATGGCGCCGATAGTAATGGCATGCCGTCTGCTCCTCTGCTTTTTCAGTTTGTTTCTTGGTCTGTTTGTGTTTATACATTTTTTGTCTTTAATATAATTCATTATTTAATTGTTATGTAGTGAATACAGTCGTGTCAAACACCTTCAGCAGTGACTATATTCACCGTATCACATGACCTTGAGTGACTCTGTGTTTGCTCTTTGTCACTGACAGATGTCTGAATCCTGTACATGTGTATTTCTGAAGAGACATGTTCGCACACAGTAAGTCCTGGGTGGATAAAGCCTTTCTTTCTCTCCGGTGGGTTGCGTAAGTGACCCGGACACGTTCAGCTCGGCTGGGCAGGAACAGACACATCTCTATAATGCTTATTTTCATTTATCTCTCTCTCGTTTAAGACTCTAAACCTCTTTTCACACTGTGCGTCTGTTCGTTTTATCAGTGTTTCATCTCTCTTGTTATCCATCTGCCACCAGCAGGTGAAACCCAGCTAACAGGGAAGGTTCTGGCAAGGTTCTCTCAAAGTTCTTCCAGTAACGTTAACAGAACGTTTGCTCAGAGTTATCTAGGCATGTTACTACTTGTTTCGGAATTTTTTTTACCTGTAGTTGTGAGTTTATCTTATAATTGACTTTATATCACAATTCCGACTTTTTTTCTTGTAGTTGTGAGTTTATCTCACAATTGACTTTATATCTTACAACTCTGACTTTTAAATGTAATATTTTTTAAATGTTACTACTTGTTTCAGAACATGTTTTACTTGTAGTTGTAAGTTTATCTCAAAATTCACTTTTAAATGTAACACTTTTTAAATGTTACTACTTGTTTCTGAACATTTTTACTTGTTGTGTGTTTATCTCACAATTGACTTTATATCTCACAATTCTGACTTTTAAATGTAATACTTTTTAAATGTTACTACTTGTTTCTGAACATTTTGTTACTACTTGTAGTTGTGAGTTTATCTCACAGTTGACTTTATATCTCACTATTCTGACTTTTTTACTTGTAGTTGTGTGTTTATCTCACAATTGACTTTTAAATATAACACTTTTTAAGTGTTACTACTTGTATCTGAACATTCCGAGAACATTCAAAAGTAACGTTCCAGTAATGTTTGAAGGAAGGAATGTTCCCTTAACGTTCGCATTAAACCAAGAATTTTTTTTTTGTTAGCTGGGAAACACAGCCCAGGTGAGTATGATATCTTTTTATGAGAACATTCGCACCATGAAATCTCTCATATGGACACAAACATAGGGAAGTAGGCCTGTGTGAGTCATTTCAGGTGGTCTGAAAGGTTTCTGTATAAAGCAGCATTGAGTTCAGCTGGTGTGAGTTTACTCAACGAGACACCCGTGAGACCGAATGAATCACAGAGAGACAGACACACACATCATATCCATCATAAATCTGTCAGACAGACAGCGGCGCATCACTGACGTACCTGCACAGGTGAGAGCAGCGCCACATTTCCCCTGCTTCTCCTCATGTTCCTGAAAACAGATGAGTAATTAGTAACAGGGAAAGTTCTCAGAACGTTCTGCCAAGGTTACAAACAAACGTTCTTCCAGTAACGTTAATAGAATGTTTATTCAAAGTTATCTGAGTTTAAAGGGGACCTATTATGCAAAATGTACTTTTATAAGGTGTGTGTGTCCACAGTGTGTGTAAACAACCAGCCTATAATGGTAAAAATCCACCCAATACTTTTATCATAATCCCCATTAATTATTATCAATCTGTCATAACAGATGTCTCATATTTCCCCCTACTCCTCCATAAGAGTAGGGAAGCCCTGCTCATGACTGTTGATGATTGGCTGTTGACATAACATCCACTAACCACTCAGAAACGTCCATGTGCGTCTAAATGTGTCAGCCTCTTCCGGAGTCTCTCGTCTGTGTCAACTCCGTCTCAAACATGTGCGGCTGCTCCACAACTGCTTATTTCTGACATTTTGGCTGAGTGAGATTGGCCTGTTTTGTTGTTGACATCCGAATCCGAAACTCGTGTAAAGGGGCGGGGACAGCAGCTCATTTGCATTTAAAGGGACACACACAAACAGCGTGTTTTTACTCACACCCAAATAGGGCAAATTTGACACGCTATAATAAATGATCTGGGAGTATTTTGAGCTGAAACTTCACACACACATTCTGGGGACACCAGAGATTTATATTACATCTTGTGAAAAGGGGCATAATATGTCCCCTTTAATAATATTCTCAAAACATTGGCATAAAAACGATGCATCTTTCCCGATAGACTTTATCCATGTTAAACCCAGAATGAAGGGGTGTCGGTGCTGCTTGTAAAACAGTGTCAAGTGGTATAAAACGTTGTGCAAACTTCTCCAGGAGGTGACAGACAAAAATCCGCTCATCCTGCAGAACAGATCTTACTTCCGTCTCTGACGTAAAACACCCCGTTTCCTCTTTTGTTGCGGTTGAGCAGCTGATTTGAGCCTCTTGTTCTCCCTGAACTGGATCAAAGGTGCAGAGCGACAGAAGTTCCTCTCATAGTGTCAGGAACTGGTTACGGCTCTAAAAACCACCGCGACAGAACGCTCACATTTAGTTGCATAAATAATACTAAAATAACAACCAGGATCATGAATAAATGAGGTCTTTAAGACAACTGTATGTGTGTTTGGGGGCAGATCTTGACGTGTTTTTCCATGAGTGAACAGGAAGTGCTCTAATGGCCTTCCTGTGCGGCTTTAATGTTTCCTAATGGAGAAATCAATAAAGAAAGCCATGAGGAGGCATGTTTGATGAACGATCATGTGACAAACAATCCGAGCTGATCGAGATGTTTATTTCCATAAAAAGTCTGAGGTCTGATGTTTATTATGCTTTTATTTCCTTGTGAATGTGTCAGTAGTTATCATCATGGATTATTACGCTTCATTCCTGTTATTAAAAGACAATTAACATTCAGTAATATTGATTAAACTGCACTGGCACTATATAATACTGCTTTACAGCTGAATTCATAATTGGTGAATTTTGCAACATAAACACCTTTTTTCCTGTTTTATTACAGTGAAGTTGCTCTGTATTGTGTAAATATAAATAAATGTGTTTGACTTATTCTAAGAATTCAAGCTTCGGCGTCGCCCTGATGTTTGGAATTCTTGTCTCCATGGCAACACTAGATTCCTGTGATGTCACTCATTGTATGGGAAATATTTTCATATCTCCTCTCATATAATCTCCTCTCTCTCCTTCTCTCCTCTCTCTCTCTCTCTCTCCTCTCTCTCTGTCTCTTTCTCTCTCTCTGTCTCTCTCTCCCTCTTTCCACTCTCTCTCTCTATCTCCCTCTCTCTCTCTCCTCTCTCTCTGTCTCTCTCTCTCTCTGTCTCTCTCTCTCTCCTCTCTCTCTCTCTTTCTTTCTCGGTAGGTTTGAATATTTCATGTTGACACACTCAGCGTTTTTCAGACTCGCGCTGACGCTTCATTTTCAGATTCTCTGGGATTCTCTCCTGCCATGAG
>CM077208.1:1000669-1013169 GCA_039654625.1 Rhinogobio ventralis | reverse complement strand
ACATCTGTTTTTAATTCAGATTTGTGCTCCTAAATCAGTCTGAACAGCCCAATCTGAGTTCATGCAACTTATACATCGCTTGCTGTAATGTTGACTTCCGTATATGAGAGCATTAAACGAACTGAGCGGTGTGAACACTCCCTTCCCCCTGAAGGCCGAAGCATTCATTGAGAGTTTCAGCTGCCGCAGGAACAAAGAGCTTCTCCTGTTGTGTCTTGGGTTTTGACTTGTCAAACTTGTTGCCAGCGAGTCTAACGGCGCGACTCCAGCCACATTCCCCTCGGCTCTCGACCTGCCCTGAGCAAACCCTGAGAAACACAGACCTGCGGCGTCTGGTATCAGACCGTCCAGCTAGATGAGGATTAAGAGCTGCTTCTGGATCATATAAATATGCTTTATGGTTCTGATGTGGGCCAAATATTGCTGTCCCACACCCAAAACACATTTAAATAGTATTTAAATCTTAGATGTTTACTAAGATCCTTCTATTATCTGTTGAATCCCACAATAATATTTCAAATATCTGTAAGCTTAATATATATAAAATCTAAATTTATTGGTTACTTTCAATTGGGAGGTGGCTGTCCCGAACCCAACCCCTAAATTTCAACTTATGAAAATTATATTTATATCATTTTTGCAAAAAAAAATTCCATTGTTGTTTTTAAAAATATTTTTTTGATATATATATTTTTTAAAGTAAAGTGAATTTTATATTTTCTTTGTAAATCATGAAATTGTCACTACCGAAACAGCTGCGACCAAAACATATTTCGGTTGTGATTAGGGTTGCAAAGGGGCTGTCCAGAAACTTTCCAAAAGTTTCCAAAAAATCCTGGAAAGTGTCCAAAAATTCTGGAAAAGATTCCAAAAATCCTAAAAGGTTTCCAAAAATCCTGGAAAAGATTTAAAAAATCCTGAAAAGTTTCCAAAAATCCTGGAAAAGTTTCCAAAAATCCTGGAAAAGATTAAAAAAAATCCTGGAAAGTTTCCATAAATTCTGGAAAAGATTCCAAAAATCCTAAAAGGTTTCCAAAAATCCTGGAAAAGATTAAAAAAAATCCTGGAAAGTTTCCATAAATCCTGGAAAAGTTTCCAAAAATCCTGGAAAAGTTTCCAAAAATCCTGGAAAAGATTAAAAAAAATCCTGGAAAGTTTCCATAAATTCTGGAAAAGATTCCAAAAATCCTGGAAAATTTCTGGAAACTTTGCAATCCTAGTTGCGACATCATCGTTTGGGTAGTGACGAAAGGGAACACATTATCTTTTATTTGGGGGAAATAAACAACATTTTACTGCAGTCGTATTTTATTATGCGAGTTAAAATGCTGTCATGTGACGTGGTCACCGCCAAAGCATTACTGTCACTGCCGAACGTATAAAGTATATTGAGTTATCAGATAACGCTTATGATGTGTTTGGTTCAAAATAATGAATCCTCAACTTTAAAATCAGTATGATCAACTTTATACCTTCTACAAAGAAAGACTGGATTCAAAATACAACAAATCTCATAAATTACACTTGAAATGATTGATTTACCTGTGAAAACCTTTTAGTAGAAAAGCAAAACGTATATTTAGAAGGTAGATGTAAATAAAATCGTAATATAACCCTTGTTAATAAATGATATATTATTGTGTTTCGGTAGTGACACATTTGGGGAGAGGAAAAATATTCCAAACCTTCACTTCACAAAATGTGTACCTGGGATATTAGACAAGACGCATTCTTTCCAGATGTTTCCGTCTCAACCAGTTCTGCAGAATGGCCTATGGAATATTCCTGATAAAGTTTTGCTGCTGATGTAAAACTAGGCAACATTTGATCCGCTTTTTATTTAGACATTTGGTTTCCTAAAGGCTAGTTTCACAATTCTTCCTTCTCTCCTTTCTTGCCGTGTTTTAGAGTTGGAGTTGGTAAGATCAACTCATTTCCATGAGTGCAAATGTATTTTTACACTTTTAATCTGTTCAGCGACATGTGCTGTTTGGTTGTAAATCCTCTGCTTTAATTCTGGTTTCACAGACAGGGCTTAGATTACGCCACACAGAGATTGGTAGATCTATTAGTGAAATCTGTTGACTTTATCAATCTTTGTTGCATTATATCCCAACGGTGACCGTTCAAAAATGAGGAAAAAAGCACTTCTTGTGTTTTTGCCCCAAGTTTGCATGCCTGTAACTCAAGAAGTATTAAAGATATTTCAATATCCTTTTAGATTCTGGTTCTTAACAAACTTTTCTCTTGGTATCTTCATTTGAAAGGCCCTCGATGGTTCAATCCCAGAGATATTGGGGTCTCAATGTGGCTCCGTGAGTAAAATGGACACATTTTCAGTGGCCAAATGTGGGTCACTTTGCACACAGCTGATACTTTTTCTTTTAAAGAGGAATATCTGAACAACAAATAATGTATCTGTTTTTCTATCAACACAATTGCATATAATATGCCTGTCATAAATATAATTTTTTTCCAAAGATTTTTATATTCTGGTTCTTAACAAACTTTTCTTTTGAAATCTTCGTGTTTAAGGTCCGAGGGCCTTTCAAATGAAGATACCAAAAGAAATGTTTATTAAAACCCAACATCTAAAAGGATATTGAGAGATCTTTAATACTTCTTGAGTTACAGGCATGCACACCTGAGGGAAAAAACACAAGAAGTGCTTATTTCCCATATAATGCAACAAAGATTGATAAAGTCAACAGACTGGACTACGCCTTAGTGCAGTTAAGTAGCATTTATTAACATACCCTAGAAAAACACACTACTGGTGTGCATCTTGAGATAAAACAATGGACATATTTTAAGATATGCATTCAGAAACGGCTCAAACATGCGTTTTAGTCTTTGAAAAACATTCGATTGCATTTGTGGCGTCTTCATTTATGAATGAATGAAATGGTCCTTTGTAACATGCAAATATTTAATCACTGCAACACATTTGTTTAATGGGCTCAGTTTCAGCGGGAAAACTGCTTTTGATGGAGAAATCTTCCTGAAAGTTAATTACCCAGTGCATGCGACTCTTAATTAAGAAATCAGCTCATGGCTGTTTTTAAAAGAAGAGCAGCAGGTGCTGGAGTCCGAGAGCGTTTCTAAACCACAAGTGCTTCGTTTGCAAATGCAGCTTTGCACAATGACTCAGTTCGATACAGGAATCTATTCGCAGCCGCAGTTGCTGGAAGTATTTAAAGGCACAGCTGGTTAAAACGGGAAATAATGTGACCTGTTTCAAATAACACGGCATACGTGGACCAGCTGATCACACGCCCGCTCAAACGTGAGCGGTTTCCGCTTCGCCGTTTGATTTGGTGGGAAAGGTCAGCCTCAGGTAATGATTTATTTTCCTTTGGAAAAAATGGAGAATGTCACCACAAAGATGATTCTTTGAGAGAGTCATTTCCAACATCACCGTCACTCTTTCCATGACTTAAAAGAGCACCTTCATCTTCATCTGTCTTTGGTGTTGCTGTTTGTGCATGAAAAACTCCCTGAAACGCCTCCATTGTAGTCTCGAGTTTTCTTCCGCGAACCAACACGTCACAATATTCCTCATTATAATAATTCATATGCAGAATAAAGGGGCGGGGCCTGGTTGAGTTAGTTGAAACTGGCGGTTATGGTGAGGGGCGGGACATTTCCCAAACACCAATCACAACACACTGCTCCAGCCGACCAATCAGAGCACAGTGTGCTTTTCAGAAGGAGGGGCTTCATAGAGACAGGAACTAAACAGAGCGTCACTGACAGACTGGGAAGAGAGGAGCCGCAACAATGGAGAATATGTAGAAATAATCAACATTCAAGCAGGAAAACCTGCTCTAGTAGAGCCAGAAAACGCCTCTTTAAATATCTGGAAGGTCTCAAGACAGTGAGAACAAATCTGTCTGTGTGAGTTTTCGCACCGTCGCTCGTGTCGGGTGGGCGAGAAGATGCGTAGACGTTGTTGTGGTGTGAAAGCTCACAGCGGTGCGAGTCTCCCTGCACATTCCACACATTCCGACCCGTCAGAGAACGCTCCGGCGGCGACGGCCTTCCAGAACGTGAGAACGCATTCCAGCGCATCACACGGGAAGAACACAAGAGCCTCTAATTTTGGCGGCATGGGAAAGTGGCGTTAGAGATGGACGGGGTCAACAATCTACTGACCTCCAATCTATTGCTGTTGAATCAGTCGGTCTGTTTTAGTCTGTGTGGTAGAAAGACAAGGGTTATTTGCCTTTTAAAGACTGTAAAACAAGCTACAATCCAAATGTAAACATGATTGATTATAGGATCATTCCATGTCAACTCAACCAGAGGTCCCTGGCTAAAAATGTTCTTTTTTAAAATCTATTTTTTTCTGGTGAAAGAAATACATAAATGAAGAAGAAAGCCAAAATATTAAATGTCACAGATGTATATTTTCTGAGTAATCACTGTTTTGCAGAGGAGGGCCAATGACAGTGTGTAAAAATGACTTTAGAAAGATGGCAGCATCATTATTTTATTTTAACTCAGAGATTGGTAGATCTATTAGTGAAATCTGTTGACTTTATCAATCTGTGTTGCATTATATCCCAACGGTGACCGTTCAAAAATGGGAAATAAGCACTTCTTGTGTTTTTGCCTCAAGTTTGCATGCCTGTAACTCAAGAAGTATTAAATATCAAGTCAAGTCACCTTTATTTATATAGCACTTTTTACAATGCAGATTGTTTCAAAGCAGCTTCACAGTGTTAAACAGGAAAATAATGAACAGAATTTGATTCGGCTGTACAGCCGCTCTGGAGAAAACGCTGATGTCATCAGCTCATTTCAGTTCTCATATAGTGTCAATGCGGGCGGATCAGTGATATAGCTGAATATTTAGTGTCCCCAACTGAGCAAGCCAAAAGACAAAGGCGACGGTGGCAAGAACCAAAACTCCTTCAGGGCCAGAATGGAGAAAAATAAACCTTGGGAGAAACCAGGCTCAGTCGGGGTGCCAGTTCTCCTCTGGCCGACGAACAAATAGTGTATGATTATGATTCTGGCAACATTACAGGTCAGAAGTAATATTAGATCAATAGATATTTGTAAGATGTCGTGTTGATGCTGCATTTACAGGGGGAGTTTAATTGACACGGTTTCTGCAGACACTTCAGGGATGAGTTGGTAATGTCCAGGCGCTGGTCCACCATCTGATCTGGATATGGCCCGGATCCGGCTGACTGCAGTAAACCTCGGGATAAACAGAGAGACTAACATTAGCGTAGATGCCATTTTTCTTATGATGTAACGAGTACATCAGGTGTTATGGGAAGTGTTCCCGGTTCCGGCTGACCTAGTTAATGCAGCCTAAAAATAATTAATTAATGAATTTCTTACATTTATATAGCACTTTTCTAGGCACTCAAAGCGCTTTACATAGAAGGGGGGAATCTCCTCAACCACCACCAATGTGCAGCACCACCTGGATGATGCGACGGCAGCCATATTGCGCCAGAACGCCCACCACACACCAGCTGATTGGTGGAGAGGAGACAGAGTGATGAAGCCAATCATATATATATATATATAGGGAAGATTAGGAGGCCAGGATGTCGGGGTTACATGGCTAGGGACTATACTCTCATTCCTGCGTAATAATCCAGGAGCTTTGCTGCCGTACCATGGGTGCAGCGGCGCAATGATATTACACAGCGCCTGAAAACAGGCTAACTTCCGTCAACATAACCAACGTGACAACCTGCTTGCACAGAGAGTGTGCTGGGGACTATTTTCAGGCGCTGTGTAATATTATTGCGCCGCTGCACCCATGGGACGGCAGCAAAGCTCCTTGATTATTACGCAGGAATGAGAGTATAGTCCCTAGCCATATCGGTCTAGAAAATCACTACTTTTCATTTTCCGTCGGTCTTAGTACACGATGTAACTATACACATCACAACATGTAAATAGGAAAATGTTGGCGTTATTTTGTCACTTATTGAGCAGTAGGCTAGCTGGAGCCGTTTACCTCCAGTCTTTGTGCTAAGCTAGGCTAGCTGGAGCCGTTTACCTCCAGTCTTTGTGCTAAGCTAGGCTAGCGGTGGGTGCGTCAGACAGAGTTATGGCACGCACGGAGATGAGAATGGTATGTATGGACTTATCTAACTCTGGGGGATACAGTGAATAAGCTAAAGTCCCAAAAAGTCGGCGTGGTCCGAGGGCCTTTTAAATGAAGATACCAAGAGAAAAGTTTGTTAAGAATCAGAATCTAAAAGGATATTGAGATATCTTTAATACTTCTTGAGTTACAGGCAAAAAACACAAGAAGTGCTTTTTTCCCATTTTTGAACGGTCACCGTTGGGATATAATGCAACACAGATTGATAAAGTCAACAGATTTCACTAATAGATCTACCAATCTCTGAGTAAAACCAAAATAATAATTCTGCCTTTCTTCTAAAGTTATTTTTACACCCCTGTAATTTGGCTCCAGATCTCAGGCGAAAATTGGTCATTTTGACCCTCCACTACAAAACAGTGATTACTCAGTCAATATACATCTGTGACATTTAATATTTTGGCTTTCATCACTATTTATATTTGTCTTTCTTCAGAAAAATATTTACAAAATCAAAAATTTGAGCCATGGAAGTTTCCGAAATTTGGTTGAATTGACATGGAATGACCCTGAATGAAATATTCACTATACTGTATTTAGTATACTATTAATTTGAAATTATTTTAATTTGCTTTTATGTAGCTATGTCACTACTAAGAGTTTAAAAAGCCATTTTATAGTAAATATGTCAAATGTTGTCTAAAATCTGAACAGCATATGCTTTTAAATGTCTGGTCCAGCCCTACTTATGGGTAGTTTCTCCTCATGTTTGAACAGAAGTAGTGTTGATTAATTTCATTACTCAGGCTGTGGTTGAGTTTCGTGTGATGCATGAAGTTTTTCCAAAGGAAAGCTTTCTATGAAGGGAGGGACGGGGAACTAGAGGAGCGGATTTGCACCTTTTGTTTTTCACTAGCAAGCGTGAAGTGCTTTCATCTGATTATTCAGGCCAAAGTCTCTTACACAAGTGTGTTTCCCTGTCAGAAACATGCTTGAAATGTGCAAAGGTTTAAAGGAGTGGCGGCAAACACATACGCCTACTTTACTTTAAAATCGTCTGAAGTTTTATCCTGTGTTTTTTCAGGTTTAGAGGCTGCTGATATCCTGACCTGGTCTGTACGGCAGACTATGACCAAACACCGCCGGCCCGCCTCGGCTGGTTCAGCCTGGCAGTAGAGTCCGATCCGACGGGAAGTCGAGTTCCGCGTTAAAATGTCTGCGTGTGGTGAGTTTGCAGAGCACGTGTGGAAACCAGGCTCCTGTAAGAACTGCTTCCATCCTCGCAGCGCCCACGGACAGACTGGCACAGCGGGCGGTGCCTGCGTCCGCACAAGTCTGATCGGGGAAGATGAGGATGGGGTGACGTCTCCCTCTCCGTATAGCAAACCCACCATCGCTGTCAGACCCACCATGATGAACATGGACATCCCAATGGAGGTCAAGACGGACGTCAACATGAACACAGAACAGGTGAATGCAGCAGGGCAGTGGGTGAACTCTTAAACTCTTATGATGGGTTCAGAGGGGCGAGGTTTAATCACATTCTCCACTACATGGGTGGAGACGGGAATGTCTTTGTAAACGCAAGATAACAGACTGCCATGCAGCTGTATGTACGCTTTACAGGAAGGGATTGATATGGACACATTCAGGCTGTTTAAACAAAGATAATTAGATCACCGCCAAGGGCATTGATTCATTTCTATGGCAGCTACAAAGCAAACACACACGGACACAGTGAGTCACATAAAGGCGTCTGTAGAGTCAAAGAAGATTGGTGTACTTGTGTGAATAATTGTCAATATAATCAATGCATTGCCTGGACATGCCTGGTTTTTGCCTGTGAAATTTTGCCAAGGTGTTTGTTTACGCTTTGGCGTCGTGATCTCAAGGTGGGTTTTTTCATTGGCAGTGAACCATTGATTTACATGTCTTATAGCAAGTCATGGGTTCAAATCCCAGGGAACGCAAGAACTGATAAAGCGTGTACCTCGCCGACAGTCGTGGAGTACTTTTACTCTGCTAAAGTACATTTTCTTTGGAAAAAAGTGTTTTTCTTTGGAAAACTTTTACTTCACAACATTCCAAAGCATAATGTGATACTTTTTACTGCACTGCGTTCCATATTGAATATCATTTAATACTTAATTACATAAAAAAAATGTAGTAATGTATACTTTTACTCAAGTAAAAGTAATTACAATTTTACTTGAGTACAAGAAAGTACTATAATTATTATTAGTGTTAATATTATTATTACATTGAGACGTAGCTAAATCTACTGTATAACAGTAGCATAATATATATATATTTTTGTTAAACCGAACCAAACTTTTGCAGCATTCACTCACACAGTGACACGCAGAACATGTTAGTCTGGAGCCCTGCTCTTAGATAAACACGGAAACGACTGAAAGTAGATACCGTATATCCTCGGTACTACAGAAATGCTGGTCTCATCACATTTTCAAATTTTCAGTACCGACTTGGTACCGAAGTACCGGTACTTTGGACATCCCTAGCACCTTGGAAGCATAAATGTAAATATGTGATAAAAGATTTTAATGTTTGAGTTCTTCTCTCACTTATGATTGCTTCTGTGTCTCAGGATAACCAGAAGACCTCTGCTGGACTCAGGAAAGCCCTGGATTTGGCTCCTCTGTACATTGAAAGCAATGGATGTAATAGATCTCTAAGAGAAACCATTATACAAAATGGGAAGAAGTTCTCCCCGAACGTTTGTTCACCCACTGGATTATCCAAAGACTGCATGATTATCAGCAGTGTATTTGTGAGTCAGGAAGACGGCTGCGTTTCCCGCAGTCTGAAAGAGAACGGGAACGGCGGCCCCTATAGACAGATGACCAAAGCGGTCAAGAGCACTTACGCCAATGGAGATTCATGTCTTCACAACGTGACTCAACGAACCAATGGAAGCGCTGAAGGAGTTACAAGTCCTCTAAGAGTGTCCGTAGAGGAAAGGCAAGGCAGAGCCGCACCAGGGAATGTGATTAATGGATCGACCAATGGGACTCAAAGTACTTCACCATCTCCGATGACTCCTGACTCTTTCCATGAAAGCCTGTCAGACTCGTGCTCCAATCGGAGCAGCACGGATTCGTTAGTGGGACTCCGGATTCCTCAAGACTCTACGAGCGCTGCACCAAACGGGCTTGAGGAAAGCGAGCCGATCTATGCCGAGAGCACTAAGAGGAAAAGACGAGCTCAGCGCGATGGGAATGTTCTGCAATCCTCCGAGTCTGAAACGGAGGCCAATGCCAGCGACAATCAAAGAGCAACCATCACAGTCATGGCCGTCCATACCGAAGAAAATAACCGGACGTTCTACTTGAGCAGCCCGGATTCTGCGGTGAGCACCGAGTGGACCCACTTCAGCCCAACGGCGCACAAAGACTCAGCTTTCACTTGGCCAAATGCTCCTGATGCAACCGAAGCAACCCTTAACTCTTCCACTCAACCCAAGCCTCAATCAAGTCCCCCGGTTCCACCCAAGATTAACTCCCGTCCGCCCAGACTTGGTACCTCCAGTCTGTCCTTATTACCGTTACCCGAGCTAAGCTTTAACGTGGTTCTTCCTCCAAAAGTCATGACTCCCGTTCCCTCCCAAGGGGACGCCAGTGCTCTAGCTCACACCGTCCCGGTGCGGAAACACAGGAGTCTGGAGGGCTGTATTGACGAGGTGGAAGAGGAGGCAGAGTCTGAGGGGACGTCCCAGAGATCAGGCTCTTACACTAGGCCGGCTGACTCCATCAATGGTCCCGCTGTTCGGGGGTTTGCGTCCAGAGAATGGAAGAGTGAGAGCAGTGCGACGCCAGGCACGGCCAACAAAAGCACCAGTCAGACGCAGGCTGGCGTCCCAGAGGCGGACAGCAAAGCCAACGAGAGCACGAGAGCTCCTCTCGTCCACACCAACGAACCCAACACCAGTCGAGACCCCACGCCACCGCCGCCACCTCCCAAAAAACACCACCGGTGAGAATTACCTCCTTATTTTGTGCTGCTTGCCATGTTGGTTTTACTAACCCATTGCTCCTTTAATGGAGCCAGACTCGGTGCTCTCGGAATTATACATCCAAAATTGCTCTTCAATGGCCTTTAAAGGTGTATTTACGACTCTTTTGATACCCTAGTTTCTGAGTTGTTCTTTGTTTTATTTGTTTCCCCCACAACATCTGCATTGCTTTCTCTTGCCGTATACAGTATAGATGCATGTAAATAACCATGTGATGCATATTGTATGTATTTTACACAGCATTTATTTGACTGAAACTTCAGAATCGTCAGCAAGCCGACTATTTAGGCTGCAGGTAATGTTTATATGGCAACTAACCCACTGGGTGTTGATTAAACGTCTTCAATACTTTTCGGCTTTAATAAGGTTTCCCCAAGAAATGGGCAAGAATGAACCTTCCTATTCTTCCTGACAACAAACCACTCGCCATTTCGACTTCTCTCTGTATTGCTTGGTTTCGTCAGTGCGAGTTCAGTCTGATTTCGGATTGTGAAATAGTCGGTGTCTTTGGATTGTTTTCTTGTATTAGCCCATAATCGATCCTTAACTTGAGCTCTCTTTACTGAGATGAAGTGTTCATTATTTCAGTCCGGTTCTCTCTGAATAAAGTTGCTTGTCGGATCTCGTGAGCTCGGTGCCGTCTCTCGGTTCTACTCATTGTTTGTTAGCTGTGAGGTTTATCAGATCCATTCACGCCGCTCTGAATACGGCTCCATTTGTCTGTGTGATTCGAGTTTTCTGTTAATAGAGTGCTTGTCTTATATGCTGAGTGTGTGTGTGTGTGTGTGTGTTGAGAGCAGAACTTGATCTGCTTGCTTGGTCCGGTAATATACGTGTTAACCGCTTCACCTTTTAGAGAAGTGCATGCTGGACCGCATCTCTGCCCTTCAGAGCTATTTTGATTAGCTTCTCAACGTTTTAGGCTCGCTCGTGTCAGAATAAACCGTGTCAAGCTCAGGTTAAATGCGTCTGTGGATTCCTGTCTGTTGTTAGCCGTGGACCAAGAGTCAACAAAGATCGCGTATCCATGGTGACGCTATCTGAGCATCCAGGCGTATTCGGACGCGACACCTCGTGTTTTACACTCAACAGCAAAAGTGTGAACTCAAGCGCTGTGTTTCCATTCTGAGAGAACGCAGCCGCTCCTGAGGTTTGTGGGTGTCAATCACAAATCATTTTTATATTTAAATATGTTTGTTTATGAACTGACACTGTGAACATATGAGTGTGTTGTTTTTATTGAAATATCTACTGCTAAAAGAAAATTATTATATTAAATAGTTGTATTAGATATAATAATTTCACAGTATTTATTATAATATATTAAATATTTTACTTTTTTTAAATATATTGTATTAAATATTTTTTTATAAATGTATTATTTTAAAATATTTAATACTAAAATAGATTAAATATTTTTATCTTATATTTAATCATTTTATTTTATTAACTATTATGTTTATATTATTTAATATAATAATAAATCTTTTATGGCGTTGAATATAGTAATACATGTTTTATGTGTTTTATAATTTTTAATATAATACTAAAATATTGATCATATATTTAATAAAAAATTATATTTAATATAATATTTATAGTATTTAATACATTTTGATCATCTTTTATAATATTTAATGTAGTAATAAATGTTAATATGTAATATATTTTAGTATTATATTCATTTATATATATATATATATATATTGTGTGTTGTTTTATAATTTTTAATACTAAAATATCGTAAATATTTGATCATATATTTAATTTAAATATTATGTTAAATATCATTTAATGCACACAAATATGCACACATTCACTCTTATTCATATTCTAATGTGTAAAAAAACGGCAAACGTTTATTGTCTTGTCACATTCAGTTATGAATTACATGAATCGTGTTAATAATAGCATTTTTTTTTAATTCAAAAGTGACAAAAAAGTCATTCAAAAGTTGAGTAGTTTGCATGTGGTCTTCTGTCAACAGTAAGCCCCGCCTTCTTTGATCTGATTGGCCGTCTCAACCAGCCTAAAAATGTCACTTTTAAATCTTTTTGTCATCCTAAATATTATAACAACAATAATAATATCAAATATTGGGGGGACTTGTGTTCGTCTCAGTGTATACGGTGGTCACGGCCCTGTAAGAACCCCTGTTGTTATGATTATGATTATGATTATGATTATGATTATGATTATGATTGGGATAGTGGAGTGTGGTACGGTGATGTCAGAGCCTGCAGAGACTCGTCGTGTGTGTGTTTCCAGAACAAACCTCAGATGACCTGAACACACAGTTCAGATTCACACACATTTATCAAATGTTTGTGTGTGTGTTAGTTATTAGCGACTCCATATGGGAACCTGCTGAAACGAGGCATGTTTCAGGAG
>CM077208.1:930144-997669 GCA_039654625.1 Rhinogobio ventralis | reverse complement strand
AACACAGCATACTGTGTCAAAGTTAAGGGAAACAATAGTGTGCAGCGCAGTTTCTGAAGGTTTCATGAAGGTAAATTTAAGACCTTTTCAAGATCAATTAAAGAAATTTTAAGGAATAAACTGGGAACACGTCAATATGTTCTCTAAATGTAAATGTCTAAGCACACGATGAGTGTATCAGTGACGTGTCAAAGTTTGAAAATCCAACAAATCTCCATAACTTTTTAATTAATTTTACAAAAAAAATAGCTAGGAATCTTGGGAAAGTGATTTATGATTAAAACAAGAAAAAATATCTGCCAATGTGTTCATAAAAATAATTACAAATTTCTCAGGAAACAAGGCTTAATTTCTTCATTTTGCATGTCAAGTAAATGTATCTTGTTTTTAATTTATACTGAGGAAGAACATCATTTTTTGCAGTGCATGCAATTTAATTTAGGGCCCTATGAAATCTGTTTTATTTAATTTAAATTTAAATTTTACCATCTTCGGAACACAAAATATATTTTTAATGAAATCTGAGAGATTTCTGTCCTCCATTGACAGTCTAAGCAACTTCCACTGACGCTTCAGAAAGTTCATTAAGAGAAACTGATTCATACGGATCGAGCGGATTTCGCCAGATGTTCTGAAGAGACTCGATGGCTTTATATGATGAAGGAAAGTCTGACGGGTTTGGACGACATTAGGGCGAGGAAATGATCACAGGATTCTCATTTTTGGGTGAATTGGCCCTTTAAGAGACTGACCTACTTTTGACAAATTCTGTGTCATTCTGCATTATACAGTAAATTCCATTTTTATGAATGGATTCTGCAATTCCGTTCACGTTTTCTGCATCGCAGAAATCATAGGGCCCTAATTTAATTTGAATGTAAGACTTTCTGATCGAATTTAAGACATTTTAAGGCCTTACATTGTGGAAGGTCAAATTAAGACCCGCGGAAACCCTGCATTATTTTCTACATAGTAGCCTAGTGTTACCCAAACTTCATAAAACACCAGTGTGCTGAAATTATTGAAATATTAACTTGAAATCTCGGGGGGACTTTAATAAAATATTTCAGCTCAAAGGGGTTCAGCTGATGAAAAACCGGTTCTGTGTCTGTGAGCGCTGCCCCCTAGTGTCCGATGTGGTCCGGCCCTGTCCTGGCCTCTCTGTCTGCTGATCCTCACTGGGCTTCCATTCAAATCCTCCCTGCCAGCGTCCTGGCACTCTCAGTGGAATACTAACACTAAGGCGCTTACACACCACTCTCTACGCCACACCGTCAAGCCCACCTAACTGGCTTTCCCCCTTAGAGAGACCAAGGGTTGCGTCGATCAAGAGACTGGACTGTAAATGCAGCTCTCTGCACCTTAAGCGCTGCGGTTAATGAGGAAACTCCTCAATGGCACATATTTCTTATATGCAACTGCATTATCTTAAAGCAGTCTTTAGATTTTACCATGATTTCACAATTTAATTTGTCACACCAGTCCAAATCCACTAGTGAAGACAAAGGCTGATTAAAAGTGGACCTAAGAAATACACTTTCCATTCTACATCCCTAACTAGAGAGCATTTCAAGGCATCACAGATGCACTCCCGGCACAAACGCGGTTCCAAAAGGTTGATGGCAACATAAAAACCTAATTTAGTCCAGCATCGCATTCAGAAAAGAGCTTAAGAAATAAGAAAATCTTTCATTCTGTGTATGCAAAATGTGTAGCACAAGGCCACCAGATTTAATTACATGATCAACTTTACGACACGTTCAAGGCTTTCTTCATGAATGCCCACACAATGAAATAAAACACTCTTAAGTTTAAGCAGAAGTCATAACACCGCACTCGTCCCGTTTTCCCTGTTTCTTCTGCAACACTCAAGGATTTGCTCGATTTGTCTATTTCATTGAATGTGCAGCTGAATTGTAGCAGTTTAACCATCCAAACAAGAGAAAAAGACACTTGAGCGGAAGGTCCAAACGGCCTGTGAATGCGGTTGAGAAGACGCTGGAGATGAGAGGCCACCTCAGGGGAAAGACTGAATATAGACATTGTGCTCGAGTCTAACAAGACGGCTAAAACTGAAAATGTAAACAGAGGGGAAATTCAAAATAACAGCCTTTAGAACTAAGGCGACTGTTTAAAGCTATCTGATAGATGGTGTTTGTACCTTCACGTGTCCCTCCTTGGCCTCGCCGTACTGCACGTGCTTTCTCAGGTGGTTACAGATGGCCCGGAGGGTGGGGTGGACCTCCACGCAGAAATTGCACCTGTAGCCGATGGGAGTCTTATCAGGTGTGCTTTCCACCTATAAAGACAGACAACAGAAAACCATTAGAAAATATCTTGACTGATGCAGTCTAGTTATTTGAAGCTGCTTGCAGTGTCTACCCTGTTGAAAAAAGGTATGTTTTGAAGCATGGCAGCTGGTCCTTATGCCGAGTTCACACTGCACGATTTTCAAACTCGTCAGATCACAGTTCTTTTTGCCCAGCACGACTATCAGGTAGCATTCAGCCGCTGCTGTGTTCACACTGACATAGGAAGAATCTCGGTCTCATCCACAAACTATGTTTCACAACCAAACACACGCGAGAAGTGATAAGGAAACAACGTGAGATCACGCGTGCGTCAGTTCTCACTCAAGACTGGAATTGTTATAAAAAATGATATCCTGCAAGAAGCATGTGATCTAAATTGTCTGTGCACTGATTTGCAGCGAAAAGGAGAAAAATAAAACAATTATGGAGGAGCCTCGAGGAGGAAATGGTTGAAGCGGGGAGCAAGGATTGTGTTCTGCAAAGAGATTTGGAGGTAAATATATTATTTTCCAATGTGCTGCTAGTGCGGCTGGTCAAGTGCTTTGTTTCTGTTTGATATAATTGTAAATATATCTATTAAAATACTGATATTGTGGTCTATAAGTCCTCCTCGAACTCCTCCTCATCTGCCTGAACAAGCACCGATTTGCCTGTGATTTCAGGCATTTGTCTGCGATTTCCCAAAACCTGTCGGTGAGTCAAAATCGGGCCTAAAATCGTGCAGTGTGAACTCGACATTAATTGGTCCTGAGCTGGTTATAAGCTGGTCATGAGCTGGAGCTAGTTGTTTAGGACCAGCTTAGGACCAGCACGTGACCAGCTTAAACCAGCTCATGACCAACTAAGGACCAGCTCAAACCAGCTGCCATGCTTCAAAACATACCTAACCAGCACATGCTGTTTTTTCATTAGGGTAGTCTTACTTTTAACACATTACAAGGCTCACCTTATTCTCTGGTTTGGCTTCTGGTGGCTCTGTCGTCCTCTGCTTGCTTTGAAGCTGTTTTCTCCTTTCCATCCTCATGGCTCTTTTCTGGAAATCCTCGTTGTGGTTGACCAGATGGATGCTGAGTTCTGGAAGAGTCAAGAACTTGATTTCACAGTGGGTGCACTGGTAGAGCTCCGTCCCATCTTCTGCGGGGCTGGGAATGGTGACGAAATCCCATTTGAGTTCCTTGCTGTGGCAGTCATTGTAATGCATCACCAGCAGCTCCTCCGCACTGAACGAGAGTTTGAAGCATTTCATACATTTGAAGGGGAGCCAGTCAACGTCGCCTTCAGTTTCCACCTCATCCTTAACTTCAACTATTTCCACATCCTCCGTGGAAGGAGGTGTCTCCACTTCCTTGGAATAGATCACAGTGAAGTAACGGCCCAGTTTGCTGGAAGGCTGCTTCTTGGGAAAGACTCCCGGGTGGCGCTTTATGTAATGAGAAACGATACTCTTCCTGCTGAAAGCCTGGAAGGAGCAGAGCGAACATTTCCTTTGGTCCACCGCGAGCCTCAGCTCCTCGCTCATCGCTGGAGCCTCTGCATCTGATGCCAAGGGCACCGTCACCTTGTTTGGTTTCTCACCCACCGTCCTGGACGCTGCCAAGCAATGCGTGTAGTAAGCATCGATGTCGTGGCGTTTCTGGTAGTGTGCCGCGAGGCCTTTGCGGATGGGGTTGGTGTAGGCGCAGAGGGCACATTTAAAGACGTTGTTCTTCCCCTCAGGCTGCGCTCTGACATTGTTATGCTTGATACGGTAGTGGCGAGCGATACCCTTCCGGGTGGAGCAGAAGTATTTGCACAGCTGGCATTTAAACACAGCGTTCTTGTCGCTCTTTGCGGCTTCAGAGAGCGTGAGGTCCAAGTCACAGATCTCGGAGACTTCGGTCACATTGTTGCTACTGCATTCAGCAACCAAATCGTCTCTTCTAGCTGGCGACTGCATGGCGGTTGTTTTGAACATGTCTGCAGCAGGTTGGTTATGATATTTCTCATAGTGTATCTTGAGTTTCTCTAAAGTGCCATGTGTGTAAGGGCACATCTTGCAGCGGTACGCACCATAGCCCTGCCTCTGTGTTTTAGAGCGCTCATCGCTCTCGCTGGTTAACTCGTGCACCTGCTCGACATCATCAGCAAAGTCCTCAGCTGTGACTTTGATGGAAGGATGTCGTTTCTGGTAGTGTGTGAGAACTCCGTGGATGCGGGAGTTCACGTACGGACAGTGTCTGCACTTGTAAACTGAGCTGGGGTTAATGTCTGCTTCCTGAGCAAAGTCAGCAGCTTTCACTTTCATGCCCGGGTGTTTTTTGCCATAGTGGGTCAGAAGCCCATGAAGACTGTTGTACTCAGACAAGCACACGGTGCATTGGTAAGGGTTGTTTGAGATAGATGAGGTGGCAGACAGAGAGAGATTAGATTGGCGCTCGTGTGTTGGGCGACTAACTTCAACTCCAGTCTCTTCCTGCTGGTGGCTATTGAACGGACTGGATGTCGAAACGTGTCCTTTGGACAGTTGCGGGAGCAGCTTATCAGGTCCTTGGTTCCCCTTGATAATGTCGATGAGGACAGATTCATCACCTTTGATGGCCCAAGGGTGCACTACTTGGTAATGGTTAGTAATATCCCAGATGGAGCATGCCTCAAAGGCACAATCTCTGCATTGGTAATGCTTTGTTTCAGAGTTCCCACCCTGTCTGCTTGTGGAAGTATCAGGACCAGCCCACAGCTTGCTGGCCATGTAAGTGTAGTCGACGTTGTGCTCAGGGTGGCGTCTTTGGTAATGCATGAGCAGCCCGCTTGGTTCAGCGTGGGAATATATGCACCACTCACAGTGATAACCAGCCTCCAACACACCGTCCTGATAAGCCCAGTGTAAGATCGTCATGGCCGTGGCCTTCACAGTAGGATGATCCTTCTTCAAATGCTTCTTCAAGGCATACACGTAAGGAGACGTGTACACACAGTGTCTACACTTCAAAGATCGCAATGACCTGGATTTGTCTGCTTCAGTAGCTACAGTTGCTGTGGACGTGGAACTTCCCGCGTGGATCATCTGCACTCTTTCTCTCTGACTCCGGACCACAGCTGTATGTCTACGGACGAGGTCGGCATTGGCTTTCACGTCCCTGTGCTTCTTCTGGTAGTGAATCAACACCCCCTTCACAGTGCGGTTCCCATAGTCGCAGTGCTGGCAGAAGAACAGCATTTCAGGTTCCCCTTTGTCGGATGCTCCTTTAGCGTTGGAATTACCTGACCCTTCAATCCCGTTGTTGTTGAATTGCTTCAGAAACTGTTTAGGGGGTGCGATCTGTAACTCGTCCATGAGTTTCAGCAGTCCTGGGGTTGGGGGTGCTTGCTTTATGTACTTCGCCGTCACCTTAATCTCTGGATGTCGCTTTTGATAGTGGACCAGAACGCCCACTACAGAGCGGTTATTGTAGACACAGTGCTTGCAGTAATAAACATCTTCATCCAGAGCCCCAGGTAGGATGGAGTTTGAAGACTTGGGGGTGCTAGTTAGGCTGTAGGTTGAATTGCTGGACAACTGTGTTCGGTCAACAGATATGACCCGCATTGTCTTCTGTATGCGGAAGTACGAGGCCTTTTGCTCGGGGTGTTTTTTCTGATAATGGACCAGTACTGAGTGCATGTTGGGACTTGAGAAAGAACAGACATCACAGTCATACACCACCACATTACCACCCAGACTTTCTCGAAGAGCTTCAGCCTCTGTGTTTGCTTCTGGCGTTTTGCAGATGCTTTTGAGAGCCGGACTGGATGATGATCTGGACCCAGATGAGGTGGAGCTTAAACTCTTCGGGCCAGAATTCAAGATTTCTCTTAGTGTTTGGGACTCGGTTGCACTTTTATGAGGCTGATCGACCATGTAGCTGGAAAAAATCATGGCATTGTTGATCTTCACTGAAGGGTGCATTCTTTGATAATGGGGCATCAGACTCCGCACATTTGGACTTGTGTAGGAACAGAAACGGCACATATACACCAGATCTGGCTGGTTAAAGTTCAAGACGTTACTTGCTTCTGGATGGTGCGTCATATAGTGCTGGTGCAGATCATTAAAGTTGTTATATTCGATGAAGCACTCGAGGCAACGGAAGACTGCGCTCTGATCCTCTGGGTCCAGGATGTATCTGAAGCTAAACTTGATGTAAGGGTGCATCCTCTGGTAGTGTGTGCTGACACTGCGAGCGGACTTGTTTTGGTACTCACAATGTTTGCAGTAGAACAGGTTCCCGGGTTCCCCAGTGTATTCAACATTGTCCTGATACGCCTCTCTGCCATCTTGACTGCTTTGATCTTGGGCATCTTTAGATTCCAAAGAGGCACTATAATTATCTTCATCATCAGAAATGGTTACTTGAACGGGAATGTTTCTTGAGCCGAGTTTGGACTGCAGACTGCTCTTCCTTTTCCCAACGCCACGCTCCTTCTGAAGACCTCCAGAATTCCTAGCATGAAGGTGCTGAGTGTTGAATGTGTAGTGCTGACTTTGAGCATCAGAGGTTTCTCTTTCTTTGCTTGTTTCTGCATCGACGTGATTGCCATTCTCCTCCACGTCATCATCCATCTCCTCAAGGTTAATCACATCCTCGTGCTGTTGGCTTTGACTAATCTTGCTCTGGAGATTATTTGCAATTTCATCAATCCTTGTCCGTTTTTTGACGGGAGAGAGATCCAAGGGCAAATCGTTGATGGACTTTCTTGCGGTCTTCCCAATAAGGTGCTTCTTGGTTGAAAATCCAAGGATTGATGTTTGAGTTTTCTGGACGAAGCTTGAAGAGCTGTAGGACTCAGACTCAGAATCTTGCAGCTCATTAGACAAACTCTCTTGACCCGTGATTTGTGTTCCATCACAGTATGAGTGTTTGTGTTGCTGGTGGACACGTAGACCTTTCAGTGTGATGGTGGAGAAATTACACAGTGAGCACCGATGAGGACCTTGCTGTTCCTCACCTGCATTGGATTTTTTCCCGTTGATTTTTGAGCTGCTGTTTCCTCCATTTACGGGCTCGGAGCGTTCACCTTGACCATCTAGACTTTCACTGGTTAAGTCCATGGTGTCCCATTCGGAAGACCCACCATGACATTGTTTGTGCGTGTCAAGCTTTAGTGGGTTGGTGCAAAGAAAGGGGCACTTGTCACATTTATACACCGTAGCTTTGCCAGATAAGTGTATGTTCTCTATGTGACGAGAAATACTACGTCGGTGCATGGTCAAGAAGGAGCAGAAAGGGCACTGGAACCTGTTCATATGTCTTTTAAATGGAACTCCTTTCGTTTCTAGCAGATCATTATCCTCTTCTGACAGAAGCAGCTTAGTAGAATCCTCAGCTGGCTCCGTGTAATGGGGATCATCCATGCCACAGAGTTCATCATCTGAACTGCTTCTGGAATCATTCAGCACGCTGGCCTCTAGATCCATGCCAGATCTAGACATATCTGACATGGTGAAAGTCGATCTCTCTGACAGTATGGAAGATCCTGTGCTGTTAGGTATTTTTGCTGTGAGCTGTGAGTAGTGAAAACTTGATATCCCTGAAGTGGACTTGAGTGATGCATTGCCAGAGGATCCTTTGATTGACGGGACATTTACGGAGGAACCTTCATTGCTCGCTAGATCGTTCAGGTTTAAATTGGAGGTTGGAGTGCTTCTCCTAGATGAAGCCGAATCAGACTTGCTGGATCCTGCACTTCCGTCCTGCATTTTGGGCTGTTGCAACGATACCATAATCTTCACCATGTTACGGTGTTTCTTCATCATGTGATCGGCTAACTGCTGCCTTTGCGAAGTCTGAAAGCCACACCACTCGCAGTTAAAGCCTCCTCTTGACTGGGGCTTGATCATAGACTCCAGCACACGACGTTCTACATTCCCTGGTGTATCTTCACTGTGTTCTTCAACGGAGGAGGCGTCAGAGTCCAGAACTTCTGCTTCGACAGGAGAAGCCGAGTGGCCTGGTAGACCTTCCTTGTGGTGCACTTTCTGGTGTTTCAGAATTCGAGCTCTGTGTGGGGATTTATAAGTGCAATACTGGCAGGAAAAGATGGTTCCTACACCATCATAAGTCGTAGCGCTGCAGCTGGCCTGCTTGGAAGTTTTGAAGGATCTCTCATCGCTTGCTTCTCCATGGACCTTCCTGGTGTGTTCACTGAGAAGAGAGCTGGATCTGAAGTACCGCACACAGAACTTGCACTGAAAGAATGACGTTGACGATTTATTTGAAGGTTTTGCTGATTGGTTGTGTTTAGCTTGCTTGGAACCGGAGGAGTGCCCAAGGTCTTTGTTCAAGGAGTGGATGCCTGAAACATGAACAGAGAAAGAAAAACTTTGAGCGCTTTTGAAGTTTTGAAGGCACTCATGATCTATTTCTATTTCAGGTCGCACATAAGAAATGTTGATATACCTGCGTCCTTTTTCAAGGAGTGATTGGTTAAGTCTTCCTCGTCCTCTGTTTGGCTGTGGGAGTTTAACGAGTTTGACCTGGACCGTCTGGGAGACTCTTCACCTTCTCCCACTTCTGTGGGCTGCAGGAAGGCCGTGTGGACGTCCTGTATGTGCGTCTTGAGCTCATCGTTCGTCTCTGCACGGAAATCACAGCCATCGCACTGCAGCACTTCCATCGCTTAGGACTCCCTGGAAAATCAGGGAAACCTGTTTAGAGTCAGAAAGAGAGAAAGAGGTAAGAGGCAGTAAAAACTTAGACAAGGACATTTTATACCACAGCAAAGAGACAAATACAGAATACAACAGAAGAATCAGTCTTTTTTTTGTTGGCGAGTGGTCAGTCTGCTCCAAGAACAATAGCTGAGGAGGGATTATGGGCTGATTTGTTCCATTTTTTTATTACCCAGGGATAAGCCTTAGCTGGAGCACACCAGTGGGCCTTGGTATTTACATCCGCATGTTCCATCAGATTGCATCAAGCCCTTCTGAAATAAGATTGAGTGAATCCGCCGAGGGATGAGGAATGCTTCAGAGATGCAGTGCAAACACAAAGGATTATGGGGCGGGCCGTCACTTGGAGGTGGCATTATTATGTCCTGTGACCTAAGAGCACCCCGCAACCACGCCAATCAATGAGCTGAAACAAAGTATGACTCCGTCCCCGATCAATACTTTTTCATTAATACGCACACCACTGCTAAATTCAGTACGTACACATGCTGTCCATGCACAAATCTCTGCTGTATTTGGGAAAATTGCAATATTTCATTAGACTGCAGTGAACATTTTCATACACCAATAAAATATTATCATCTACAAACTAAGCCAGAAATGACAGAAAGCATGATTTGAACGAACTGACCTCATGTAAACCTAATGTCCAAAAATATAGATATAAAACCACCACCCTCTACAACACTAAACGGGTCTTCCGGTAAAAGACCATTAAAAGATACCGCAAACATGTTTTTCTTTCATCATGGGTCATTCTCAATGTGATCTGTGTGGCAAGGACACGAGTATTAGCATGAACTCAACAACAGCAATGCATTTTAGCGGTCGTACAGCACGGTACCAGCTCCGCATATCTGACAGCAATCAACACAGCCCAGAGTGATTCTTCAGCCTTGGCTGGCTCACACATCAGGACACATTCTGTGGGTGATTTCTGCAAGAAAAGGCCTCAATGTCAAGGCCAGAATTATATGGGTTTATTGCAATGCTACACATTAGAGGAGGCCTTGAATGCTGTAAAAGCAAGCAAAAATAGATTATACTTGGATCTTAGTCGCTCCTAAAGTTACTAAGGCCATTTTCACTGGGAACTGAGGACAAGACTAGATAAAATCAACTCTGCATTCACAAAGGGACTAAAATACTGTCAAGGACATGATTTGCAATTGTTCTTAAAATAAGAGGCACAAAAGCATGATCTACAGTTATCATACAACATGTGCTTTAAAGATGCTGATGTAACCAAGGACATGTGGGTGGGTAAAAATAATATGTCATAGCCCTCTTTCATGGTCCAATCAAATCCTGGTAAGCCAGATCAAATTAATGATTGTTGCTTCACCCACCTGACAAAAACAATAAAACAACAGCAACAGCACATCATGTCTGTATCACAAATGTTTGAGTTATGTACCAATGCTTTAATGCTTAAAGGGTAACTCAACCCCTGATCAGAGCCTAACTCCACCCACTGGCAATATTTGAAAAATGCTGGAAAAGTGGGCAGAGCCCAGCGGAGACAGAGGGGATGAACCGAGGGCGCTCAATAGGCAGCGCAGGACCAATAGGTTCAAACTTAATAGCCTATTATAAACAGATTTCTTCAAATAAAAGTTAGACTTTATACGCCAGCACTTTACGGTATTATTGTTCGTTACCACGGCAACCACTTGCATGTCAAGGTTTGAAAGCGCGTCTCGTGTATAAAAAAATGAGTACACATTACGGGCGGCAAAAATATCGCAAGAAACGAAATGTACTGACAACTGCATTATTTAACCATATTTTCTTCATTAGAATGTTGACAGTAAGTGTCAAGTAAGTTTCATTCATAATGTGTCTACTTCATGTAACATGAGAGTTCACACTGGAGTGAAGCTGTTCTCCTGTGATCAATGGGGAAAACATTAGGGCGTGGTGAGCTCGTGCCAGGGGCGTGGATAGTGAGCCGCTGGAAGAGCCAACATACGTCACGATGGCAAACAACGTCCAATAGGAAAATTCAACTGCAGTAGCCACCGTTCAACCTTAAGAGGGCAGCACTCAGACGTTTTTACACCATATATTGTAGAATTAAAACACTTCATACCCAAATGTCAAAACATTTAATCGAATCCATGAACAGCACTAATAAAGCCCCA
Source organism: Rhinogobio ventralis (assembly GCA_039654625.1). Lineage (NCBI taxonomy): Eukaryota > Metazoa > Chordata > Actinopteri > Cypriniformes > Gobionidae > Rhinogobio > Rhinogobio ventralis. The sequence goes on along the minus strand of CM077208.1, from coordinate 986,525 downwards.
GTCTTGCAGATCATTAACTAAAAAAAGTTGTTTTAGGGTTTAGTTACCCTTTAAAAGGTAAGTTCGGTAATTTGTTCAAATGTAAATTAAAGATGCCTTTTATTATCACGTTATATCTGCTTAGACAAAAATCTCCAATGTGGTTCTATACAGAACTCTAGGGTTCTCGACCCAACTTTAAAGAACACTTTATGCCAAAAAGGTTCAATGTGGTTCTATACAGAACTCTAGGGTTCTCGACCCAACTTTAAAGAACACTTTATGCCAAAAAGGTTCAATGTGGTTCTATACAGAACTCTAGGGTTCTCGACTCAACTTTAAAGAACACTTTATGCCAAAAAGGTTCAATGTGGCTCTATACAGAACTCTAGGGTTCTCGACTCAACTTTAAACAACACTTTATGCCAAAAAGGTTCAATGTGGCTCTATACAGAACTCTAGGGTTCTCGACTCAACTTTAAAGAACACTTTATGCCAAAAAGGTTCAATGTGGTTCTATACAGAACTCTAGGGTTCTCGACTCAACTTTAAAGAACACTTTATGCCAAAAAGGTTCTATATAAGGAGAAACATCTTAAGTGATTGCATATGTTTAACGGGTTACTTCAATTGATTCTAGTGATGAAGTATGTTTACGAGCTCTTTAAATACTTAAAAATGTATTAAAATGTATTGAAGCTAAATCCATAAAATGACCCCATGATGGAAAAAGGTTGTATTTCTGAAGCGCCTGATGGAATCCTTTAAGATTCTACATAGTGTAGACTTTACCAACAGCAGAGAAAACAGGTTTCATGGCTGAATGGTTGGAATTCCTGCTAGATGAGAAGAGAATAAAGACATCCGAGCCATCACACCTACATCTTATCACCTGTGGCCTCAAACCGTAAAAGCAGACACTGGTTTCAACCTTCATTCTGAACAACACTGCCAGTGTGTCCCAGGGCAGGTTCGCCCATTGTCTCTCGAGGTCGAGTTTCAGCTCCGCCCTGATCTGTTCCGGCACTCCAGAGGAACTCAGAACAAAGTTACATCCATATCTGGTCAAAGCCAGGTAGAGGAGAGAAACACAAACACGAAAATAGGAGACATAAAACGTCGCAAATCGCACCTAGCAGCCTGTCTGCCGGATCCTTCAGTGCCTGGATGGGCTAATGGGGTGAAATTTGTGAAGCTTTCATGTGCTTCTGACAGCCACTGAGCGCCACAGATGCTTTGAGCTTCAAGGGCAGCCATTTTAAGAGCAGCAATGTGTGCTGAGGTGTTCAGGCAGAGCGTAACATGGACTCGCAGATCTGATCCTCTCGCTGCCACTGGAGAGCAGCTGACAGAAATCTATCTAGCAGATGTAACGCACCCAAAACCTTCAGCCTGCACAGCTCAGCAGAACCGCAGGAAGAAGAAAAAACCTTCTCTCTCTCTCTCTCTCTCTCTCTCTCTCTCGTGCCAGCCTGAGCCTAGCTTGTCATATTTTAAACATCTTGGGATTTCAAAAAGACATTGCATTTTACAATCGGGCACCCAAACTGATTTGCAGTACATGTCCGACAAAAGACAAAAACACTTGTTTTAGCCTTTTAACTTAAATAGTTGTGGTTCATGAAGGCTGGTCTTTTTAAAGAGATTATTGCAGAAGTGAAAGCGCTTAGAAGTTACAGACGTTTAAGTTTACTGTAAAGCAAATTACATACAAAATATACGTTTTACTAAATAATTTGGCCTCTAAAATTGCAAAAGTTGTTCCAAATTTGAAGTTGATATCACAAAAATCGAGTTTAAATTTGGAGCTTTCGAATGATACCTAATGATGATTACTAAAGCATGTGATGGAGATAAACCAGGACACTGACAGTTAACAGGTTAAAATGCTTATTTATATCTTTTGCGCTCCCAAGATGCTACAACAACCTCCATGCAAAACTCCTAAAAATGGTGCACATGTATACTAGGGACCAATTTTTGATTGTATTCAGTTAACAAAAGTTCTTACTTTACAGCAGTTCCTGGCCTGTTGTTCCAAGGATCTTGGAGAAGTTTCCCACTGACACACTAAAGCAAAAGATATAAATAACCGTCTTAAATGTGAAGCATCTCATGTGCCTATGACTGCGTGCGTCGAGAATCGAACCCATGATCTCGGTGTTGCTAGCTCTACCAGTTGACACAGAATGCGTTTTTCTATGTAAACACACGTTTTTGTGCTTTCATCCTTTGTTAAATCAAGTTAAATTAAAAGAAAGGCAACACTTTATTTAGATAGTCCACTTTAGACATTCTACTAACTTTATATAACTTTGCAAGTACTTATTCTACCAACCCTAACTCTAACAGTCTATTAATACTCTAATGTAGACGCAGAGTTACTTATAGTTAGTAGAATGTCTAAAGTGGACCATCAAAAAGTGTTACTAAAATTTGATCATATTCTGTACAATATGATCAATAAGTCACAGAAACAGATGTTTTTCCATTACTTTAACTCATGCAACCGATTTCAACGTCATTAAGTTATGCATGATTTAACTATACAACACTTTAAAAATGAGTTGCATGACTTGTACAGCCAATTTGATTGAATTTAATGCAGCAATTAAAGTTAAGTTTTAAAGTTGCATTAGGTGAAATTTTTATGTCTTGCATTTTTCAAAGCAAAAACACGTTCTAGACCTAAACCGGTGTCCTCAAGACTGACTAGTCTCAGCTGCTTAACTTCTGACTAGTTGATTTTGAGCATATGCAGCGTCACACACCCACACAGGACAGAGTTAGAAGGACTCTTATGTCAAGCTTAGAGGAACTAAAGCTTCACAAGGGGGTCTAAAAATGCAAAGCATGCCTGAACTTCCCTCTTTCAGAGCTCGGAAAACATCTGCAGCCCTGGGGTACGACCGAAGACGACGAGTGAGCGACTGAACACATGGGGAAAAAACTGGAGACCCCGCGAGACCTTTCTATCTCCACAGATTCCAAAGTCTACTGACGCTTGTTAATCACCAACCGGCCGACCTGCCGTAACGGCTGCTCGACGCGGCTCCAGCGCAGATGCCCCTCTCAAAGAATAAGCCAACATTAAGCTGATTAGAAGAACAGGGGTTTTGTCCTTAACCGTCGGTCCACCATCTCACACAACAGACAGAGAGAGAGAGAGACAGTTCTCTCATTCATCATTCATCTAATCAGCTCTCACGAATAATGACACACTGATTGAGCAAGTTAACTGATATTGATAACATGATAAAACCAAACTGCCAGAATCTAGTATTAATATTTACCCTGATTATCACAAGTTAAATGATGTAGCCGCATGAGGACTGTTTAATTGCTCACTGATTTCTTTCATAGCTCAGGCAACGTATGGGAGCTTCACTGAAATATCATCTACGTCTCAGATGTTTCCCCAGCGGTCAAGTTTGGAATAATTAATATTTTTAAATGCTTTTGAATGTCTCTTCTGCTCACCAAGGCTGCATTTATTTAGCTTTAAATACGGTAAAAAATATGAAATATTATTATAATGTAAAGCAGCTGTTCTCTATGCGAATATATAGTAAAGTGTAATTTATTCCTGTGATCAAAGCTGAATTTATCATCATTACTCCAGTCTTCAGTGTCACATGATCCTTCACAAATCATAATAAGAGGATTTGATGCTCAAGAAATTTCCAGTGTTGAAAACATATTTCTGTGGAAACTGATTCTTTGATGAATAGAAAGTTCAAAAGAACAGCATTTATTTGAAATAGAATCTTTTGTAACATTATAAATGTCACTTTTGATCAATTTAATGCATCCTTGAGGAATACAATTATTATTTTAAAAATCTTTCTAACCCCAAACTTTTAAACAGTAGTGTATCTCGGTTTCCACAGAAATATGAACTGTTTTCAACACTGATAATAATCATAAATGTTTGTTGATCATCAAATCCTCATATGAGAATGATTTGTGAAGGATCATGTGACACTGAAGACTGGAGTAATGATGATAAATTCAGCTTTGATCACAGAAATAAATCACACTTTACTATATATTCACATAGAGAACAGCTGCTTTACACTGGAGTCATATTTCATAATATTTACTGTATTTTTGATCAAATAAATGCAGAAGCAACTCTTTCAAAAACATAGCAAAATCGTAAATACTCCAAACTTTTGACTAGCAGTGTAAAAACACAAAATAGAGTTAAAAATGAATGCGGCTAGGAGCAGATATCATCTGAGATTTTCTTTCATAGGGTTAGTGGCTATGAACTGGTCTTTCCACAGTCTGATTAATCAGGAACTGAAGATCAGGTTCTTTCACTTCAGGTCCGTGCAGACGGGTGGAATGGGATCTTCAGCTCGTGGTTTGGACACGTGTGCCGATCTCAGCGGAGGTTTGGCTGTTATATAAGCTTATGGAACATGTTATATAAAAACACACGACAGGGTCGATCGACAGATTTCTGCTGCACAAACATCACAGGAAGAGTCACTAGAGAGGTACTTCAATACAGTGCATCCGGAAAGAATTCACAACGCTTCACATTTTGTTATGACACAGCCTTATTCCAAAATGGATTAAATCATTATTTTCCTCAAAATTCTACAAACAATACCCCATAATGACAACGTGAAAGAAGTTTGTTTGAAATCTTCGCAAATGTATTAAAAATAAAAAAATCACATGTACATAAGTATGAGATGGTGGTCTAGTGGGTTAAACCACTGAACTGATACGCAGAAGGATGGTTCGATCCCAGCAGTCGCCACCAGTGTGTCCTTGAGCAAGGCACTTTACTCCATGCTGCTCCAGGGGGATTGTCTGCCATTTACATAAATGTAAATGTAAGTATTCACAGCCTTTGCCATGACACTCATCATTGAGCTCAGGTGCTACGGTTTCCACTGATCGTCCTTGAGATGTTTCTACAGCTTGATTGGAGTCCACCTGTGGTAAATTCAGCTGATTGGACATGATTTGGAGAGGCACACACCTGTCTATATAAGGTCACACAGTTAACTGTGCATGTCCGAGCACAAACCAAGTCATGAAGTCCAAGGGATTGTCTGTAGACCACAGAGACAGGATTGTATGGAGGCACAGATCTGGGGAAGGGTACAGAAACATTTCTGCAGCATTGAAGCTCCCATGAGCACAGTGGCCTCCATCATCCGTAAATGGAAGAAGTTTGGAACCACCAGGACTCGGGGGAGAAGGGCCTTAGTCAGGGAGGAAGAGCCCGATGGTCACTCTGACAGAGCTCCAGCGTTTCTCTGTGGAGAGAGGAGAACCTTCCAGAAGAACATCCATCTCTGCAGCTCTCCACCAATCAGGCCTGTGTGGGAGAGTGGCCAGACGGAAGCCACTCCTCAGGAAAAGGCACATGACAGCCCGCCTGGAGTTTGCCAAAAGGCACCGGAAGGACTCTCAGACTATGAGAAACAAAATTCTCTGGTCTGATGAAACAAAGATTGAACTCTTTGGCCTGAATGGAGAAAACCAGGCACCGCCCATCCCTACAGTGAAGCATGGTGGTGGCAGCATCATGCTGTGGGGGTGTTTTTCAGCGGCAGGAACTGGGAGACTAGTCAGGATCAAGGGAAAGATGAATGCAGCAATAAACAGAGACATCCTTGATGAAAACCTGCTCCAGAGCGCTCTGGACTTTAGACTGGGGCGAAGGTTCATCTTCCAACAGCACAATGACCCTAAGCACACAGCCAAGATAACAAAGGAGTGGCTATGGGACAACTCTGGGAATGTCCTTGAGTGGCCCAGCCAGAGCCCAGACTTGATCCCGATTGAACATCTCTGGAGAGATCTGAAAATGGCTGTGCACCGACGCTCCCCATCCAACCTGATGGAGCTTGAGAGGTCCTGCAAAGAAGAATGGGACAAACTGCCCAAAAATAGGTGTGCCGAGCTTTAGCATCAAACTCAAAGAGACCTGAGGCTGTGATTGGTGCCAAAGGAGCTTCAACAAAGCATTGAGCAAAGGCTGGGAATACTTATGGACGTGATTTTTTTCCCGTTTTTTATTTTTTTATAAATTTGCAAAGATTTCGAACAAACTTCTTTCCCGTTGTCATTATGGGGTGTTGTTTGTAGAATTTTGAGGGAAATAATGAATTTAATCCATTTTGGAATAAGGCTGTACCAAAAATGTGGAAAAAGTGAAGCGCTGTGAATACTTTCCGGATGCACTGTACCAGGTTGATACTAAAACAAAACAGAGCAGAAGGTTAATATGGTTTATTTTTATATTAGTATTTAATTTTATAAATAAAGAAGCATATCAGTAAACCTGCTCTCCTCAGATTCAAACACATGATCTTTTGTTTGCAAAACATGATTTTGCCTGTATTTTACTTCTTGCTTACCCCCTTCCTCATTTACTCGCCCTCATGTCGTTCCAAACCTGTAAGACTTTCTTTCTTCAGTGTGAGCATTAAAGATGATGTTTTGAAAAGCGTTGGGAACCAAAAAAAACTGGACCCCTTTGACTTTCATTTTATGGACACATTTGGAGAGATTTCTCAAAGTATCTCCTTTGATGTTCTACAGAAGTCAGAAAGTCAGTCATACAGGTTTTGAACAACATGACGGCGAGTAAATGAGGGCAGAATGATCATTTATGAGTGAACGATCCCTTCATGGCACTTTTAGAGCAAATACAGCCCTCTTTTTGAGCACTGAACTTAAATGGTTGTAGTTCATGAATGCTTTTGAATACAGACATGAGGTTTAAAGCAGATTATTGTAGAACTGAAGGGAAAAAATGAAAGTTACTGTAAAGCAAATGTGCTGAAATAATTTTTTTTACACAAAACACATTTTACAAAATATATTTGTACTACAATTGCTAGAAAATCAAAGCTGCAAGTCAAACAAAGTTGTGTTCCAAATTTGAAGTTTGAAAGGTAAAGTAGGATTTCCATGGTAACGCAACGTCCAATTCCAAAATGATTTTCACGTGATGAATTTTGAGTGTTTAAGCTTTCGAATGATACCTAATTTAGATGATAATTTATGGTTTGATACAGAACTCTGAGGTTCTCGACTCAACTTTAAAGAACACTTTATGCTAAAAAAGTTCAATGTGGTTCTATACAGAACTCTAGGGTTCTCGACTCAACTTTAAAGAACACTTTATGCCAAAAAGGTTCAATGTGGTTCTATACAGAACTCTAGGGTTCTCGACTCAACTTTAAAGAACACTTTATGCCAAAAAGGTTCAATGTGGTTCTATACAGAACTCTAGGGTTCTCGACTCAACTTTAAAGAACACTTTATGCCAAAAAGTTTCAATGAGGTTCTATATAGAACTCTAGGGTTCTCGACTCAACTTTAAAGAACACTTTATGCCAAAAAGGTTCAATGTGGTTCTATACAGAACTCTAGGGTTCTCGACTCAACTTTAAAGAACACTTTATGCCAAAAAGGTTCAATGTGGTTCTATACAGAACTCTAGGGTTCTCGACTCAACTTTAAAGAACACTTTATGCCAAAAAGGTTCAATGTGGTTCTATACAGAACTCTAGGGTTCTCGACTCAACTTTAAAGAACACTTTATGCCAAAAAGGTTCAATGTGGTTCTATACAGAACTCTAGGGTTCTCGACTCAACTTTAAAGAACACTTTATGCCAAAAAGGTTCAATGTGGTTCTATACAGAACTCTAGGGTTCTCGACTCAACTTTAAAGAACACTTTATGCCAAAAAAGTTCAATGTGGTTCTATACAGAACTCTAGGGTTCTCGACTCAACTTTAAAGAACACTTTATGCCAAAAAGGTTCAATGTGGTTCTATACAGAACTCTAGGGTTCTCGACTCAACTTTAAAGAACACTTTATGCCAAAAAGGTTCAATGTGGTTCTATACAGAACTCTAGGGTTCTCGACTCAACTTTAAAGAACACTTTATGCCAAAAAGGTTCAATGAGGTTCTATACAGAACTCTAGGGTTCTCGACTCAACTTTAAAGAACACTTTATGCCAAAAAGTTTCAATGAGGTTCTATACAGAACTCTAGGGTTCTCGACTCAACTTTAAAGAACACTTTATGCCAAAAAGGTTCAATGTGGTTCTATACAGAACTCTAGGGTTCTCGACTCAACTTTAAAGAACACTTTATGCCAAAAAGGTTCAATGTGGTTCTATACAGAACTCTAGGGTTCTCGACTCAACTTTAAAGAACACTTTATGCCAAAAAAGTTTTATAAGGAGAAACATCTTAAATTATTGCATAATATTTCATGTTTAATGGGTTATTTAGATTTTTTCTAGTGATGAAGTATGTTTACAAGCTGCTCACTTCATAAAACTGAAAAATGAATTAAAACAAAGTTAAATAAAGCTAAATCCATGATGAGCCCATGACGGAAGCCCTAAATGGTTCTATATTTGAAGCGCCTGACAGAAGCCTTTTCTTCTAAGATCATGGTTCTGTTCCACTAATGTCACATGCTGACCAGTTTCCTGAAGAAGACTTCCTGAAGCATGCTTTGAGAGTTATTTCGGGTTGAATTGGGAACGGTGCCCTCAAGGTTACGCAAGCGACCAAAAATAACCCTGGACTGAGTGTTTGAACAAGCCTACAAGCATTCTGAAGCTCTTTGATTGCTGATGGTCTCACACAATGCTTGAGATCATGAGAGGCCAGAGAAGAAGAGGAAATGCAGTGAGACATTCAGTTTCATACACATGTTCTCCATTACAACAGGAGAAGCTGAGCTCTGCAAACCTCTAGTTCCTCAAAGCGCTCGGTCATGCGCTGTCTGTCAAATGAGGAAGTCTCAGATGATTCTCATGATAAAGCTCTGAAGATCTGCCAGATGAGATCAGAAAAATAAACAGACCTCGAACACAACCGACACCACCGCAGCTAGTTCCTGTTCTCACTGGAGTTTCCTGATAAACTGGATTGAGAAAATGCCAGTGAGTAACACAAACTGTACTGGTGTCTCCAACCGTCTCCAAGTCTAAAAAAAAGCCTTTTAAACACTTAGATTAACACTCTCTATGTTATGAAACCCGGTAAGAAGCCTCCCTCAAAAGTTATGTTAATGTTTTTCAATTAAAACAACAAAAAAGACTTTGTATTGTAGCATTTAGCGACCAAAATGGTAAAATATATATTCAAAATTCATATTTGGATGTATCGCAAATATCGATTACGGTTAAATAATCAAGGGAAGCAGGAGTTGGCGATTATAACTATAACACAATGAAGGAAATGCAGTGTTTTCAAACGATTCAATAATGCAGAAGCTCCCGGCAAAAGCGACTAATTCGAGACTAAAACGAATCTTTTAAAACGACTATTTCCCAACGTTCACATCAACAGATGTGAGATCTTCTGGAGTGATGTGCTCATAATCTTCTCTCTCCATCCAAATCATTGGCTTTTATGTTTCAAAGCAAATCCCTTCCAGGAAGCATATGGCAGCAGAAATAGGTCAGCCATTAACAAACCTACATGGAGCTTCTGAGACGCATCCAACACAAGCCGTTCCCAAGAGCAGATTTAAGACCCGCTAACCTCTTCTGCAAAAAACACCAGTATTATTCTCGTTCTTAACTGGCCATGAAGAACAGAAAGAGCGTGTCTATGAACCCTTTACTGTTTTTCCCTTGAGGCACACTATCCTTTATAAGAAGACTGACATTATCAGCAATATCACACAAGCAAGAGTTCAGATGAGCCACAAAACAGTCAATAATAATGTTTTATACATATTACAGTTGCTTTGTCTCGATCCTGTACGAATCAATGCTTTTGATTTTAAATAGCTTTCTCTAAATGAATCACTGTTGGTGAATCAAAGAGACACTCATTTTTTTTCAATGAAAGCAAGTTTCGTTTCTCAATGAATCAGTGTTTTTGACTCAATGGAATAAATGATTCAATAACTCATTCATAAAGATTCAATGAGTCATTCTGAAAGAATCAGAGTGAGTCATTGAATCCAAAGGATTCAATGAGTCATTCTGAAAGAATCAGGCTGCGCCCGAAAGCACATACTATCGAGAAGGTACTTATTTTGAATAAGTAATTACTTCACGACCGCTAAAAAAGTACGTTCTATATAGTATGAATGTGTTTAGCATCACTGCCATTCACAAATCCTCTCCTGTGGCCTCATGGGACAGTAAAGTGTCCATCGCATACACACTCAGAATCTCACCAGAAGTAGTAGACCATCCAAGGACTTTTTTTACTTACTCTTTTCTAAGTACTATGAATTCAGACATACTTCTTTCATAACATACTGTCGTATATAGCCTTAGTGTTGAACAAATCTTTTGAATGATTCAGTGACTCACTCATAAAGACTGTCACTTGTTTCCTTCCTGAGTTTGAATGAGTGATTCAATGGCTCATTCATAATGACTGATTCAATGACCTGGTAGCTTAATTCCTAAATGAATCAGTGTTTTGAACGAATCGGTGGACTGGATGATTCAGTGAGTCGCCTGCTGCCACCTACTGGCGTAACAGTGTAACCTGCAGAAAGAGTCACCGAATCATCTGTTGCACATATATTTTAACAACGGCAGATGCTCTAGTATAAATCTAGAATATCTATACTCTAAAACAAATGTTTTTATGAAGACTTTTGCCCCATATTATGAGACAATCGCAATACACAGACAAACATCTCAAACGGATGTGTGAGTTAAAACAACCAATCTCCTCATTGCTGTGGAACACACCTGAGTTTTTATTGTTCAAGAGTCCGCTAAATGCTAACGAACACAACAGCATGAAGTTTTACACCTTGGGTGCTAATGTGTGTGCTAATGACTGGGAAATTTAAAGGCTTCTAATGTTGTTCTGGCGTCCCCTACAACAGGTTCACATCCATCTTTAATTCACTTTAATTCTCTCATAATATCCACTGCAGCTTCAGCTCTTTTCTCTGAAACGCTCCATCAAGGATTCAGTCTCTCTAAGCTCCGCCTCTCTGAGAGCCTCTGCTGTGATTGGTCAGAAAGCAAGCGCTCATTATCATATCTGAATCTCAGCTCTTGACACACAGTGATACGAACAGTAACGATGGTGCGGGTTTGACCGTATCAATCTCAGCAGAAAACAGCGTCTTCTCCACATGAACAACACCAACCAAACTCTTCCAGTGTCAGATACAGCACAGTGTGTGAGGGCGGGGCTAAGAGACGCTGTTCAGCCAATCAAGACCATTTATGCAAATGAGTTTAGAATCAGGATCGAGTAGAAAGTGTGACTGGAATTACTGACGACTCATTTCAGGCAGTTCAGAATCGCTTCTTTCTTTTGGGACACAATAGAGTTCTTGTATACGTTTTTGATAGACAGCATTAATAATTCCACATATTGTCATACATTTCAATGATGATCTAGCGTGAAATCAGTGTCCTGAAGAGAAGCACTGATCTAGAACATTCACAGATTTCTAAAAATGGAGGAAATTTCCAATGATCAAAATCCTATTTGTGAACAGTGCTGTACATGCAAATGGTCTTTTTTAATTGTGGGTTCCATAAACCATTATAATAATGAATAATTAAGATGGTGTCATAATTCCCCAAACACTGTTCCCAGAAGCCGTGTGGTCAGATATGACAGCAGGAAGGCAGTGATCTTCAGCCGCTGCTCTGAAGCATCTCAGAAAGTGCTGCGGTTGAGGAGTCACATCGCTCCACTGCTCCTGACTGAATTATCTCCTGCATCAGCGCTAGCGACTCCATTTCACTCCAGCGTCAAGGCAACTGCTGACACTGGTCATCCACCATTTTGTGCTCCTCAAGGCAACGGCGGCAGATCTTCCTGACTCTTCAGACCCTGCTGGCCTTTTCACAAGAGACTGACACGTGCATGCATTCACACACGAGGGCAAACGCCTCCACCAGCTTCCTCCAGCGGAAGCAAAACTAACACCAGCAAATCCCAAATGAGATCTCTTTAATATCAGCACAAGAATCTGAAACAAAAGCCTCAAACCGTGCAATCGAACATCAACAAATCTCTTTCACAACTTGGGTCTGTTTATTTTAGGTTGATACCCAAATGAAGCAACACTTGAGCAATGAAACATCAATGGTGTTTGGTTTCTCAACTTAATACAAAACACTTTAAACATTATAAAAATTGGTGTAGGATTTACTTTTCACAAATGTAACACAAAGACTATATTCTTGTAAAATCACATTTAACAGTGTATCTGATCAGATTCGCGTACATGCGCATTAAAAACACTACACCTATAACCCAAGTGTAAGACACAATCTCAGCTCTGCATTATTGAAAAAGACATATTTCATCCTTCCTGAGCTTCACTAATTGCCGGCCTCAGGCGTGGGAACGTTTTATCTAATGATGATGGATGAAACTCTTGGAGATCCTGCGCTCAACAAGGTCACGCTTTCCACACGCACTTTAATCTGATCGCAGAAGAAACGTACAGATAGTTCATTTATGTGCTGGATTACAGTCAATTCTTCATCTGAAAACGCGGTCATAATTTACTCACCCTCATGCCGAATCATCTTCAAGGACTCAAATCTCATTTCAAACATGGACGGCCGTGATTGGTTACGAGAAACTACCAATGGCATTATTTGTCCTTTACATGAAACTAATGAGATTTGAGAGCTGTCCTGGAGGAGAATATCAATTTCAAACCGTTATGCTTTATTCTGCCAAACACAGAAGATATTCTGAAGAATGTTTAACAAATGTTTTTAAACAACGCAACATTTTTGTAGAGATCTTCTTTTGTGTTCCACCGAAGAAAGTCAGAGGTTTGAAAGACATGAGGGTGAGTAAATGATGACAGAATGATCATTTCTGGCTAAAGTATTCCTTTAAATACTTTGATAAATCTCAAATGCAGACTAACGGTTGGTATCAATTCATACTGTGCAGTGAAATTAAACTTTCAGCAGTTGTTATTAGGATTAATGCACTAAAATCCACATATTCTCACAATACTACACAATACTGCACTACACAATACTACACTACACAATACTACACTACACAATACTACAGTACACTATACTGCACTACACAATACTGCACTACACAATACTACACTACACAATACTACACTACACAATACTACAGTACACTATACTGCACTACACAATACTACAGTACACTATACTGCACTACACAATACTACACTACACAATACTACAGTACACTATACTGCACTACACAATACTACAGTACACTATACTGCACTACACAATACTACACTACACAATACTACAGTACACTATACTGCACTACACAATACGACACTACACAATACTACACTACACAATACTACACTACACAATACTACACTACACAATACTACAGTACACTGCACTGCACTACACAATACTACACTACACAATACTACAGTACACTGCACTGCACTACACAATACTACAGTACACTATACTGCACTACACAATACTACACTACACAATACTACAGTACACTATACTGCACTACACAATACTACAGTACACTATACTGCACTACACAATACTACACTACACAATACTACAGTACACAATACTACAGTACACTATACTGCACTACACAATACTACACTACACAATACTACACTACACAATACTACAGTACACTGCACTGCACTACACAATACTACACTACACAATACTACACTACACAATACTACACTACACAATACTACACTACACTGCACTGCACTACACAATACTACACTACACAATACTACAGTACACTATACTGCACTACACAATACTACACTACACAATACTACAGTACAGTATACTGCACTACACAATACTACAGTACACTATACTGCACTACACAATACTACAGTACACTATACTGCACTACACAATATACTATACTACAGTACACTATACTACAGTACATTATACTACAGTACACTATACTGCACTACACAATACTACAGTACACTATACTGCACTACACAATATACTATACTACAGTACACTATACTACAGTACATTATACTACAGTACACTATACTGCACTACACAATATACTATACTACAGTACACTATACTGCACTACACAATATACTATACTACAGTACACTATACTACAGTACACAATACTACAGTACACAATACTGCACTACATAATACTACAGTACACTATACTGCACTACACAATACTACAGTACACTATACTGCACTACACAATACTACAGTACACAATACTGCACTACACAATATACTACACTACAGTACACTATACTGCACCACACAATATACTATACTACAGTACACTATACTGCACTACACAATACTACAGTACACAATACTGCACCACACAATATACTATACTACAGTACACTATACTGCACTACACAATACTACAGTACACTATACTGCACTACACAATACTACAGCACATTATACTGCACTACACAACACTACAGTACACTATACTGCACTACACAATATACTATACTACAGTACACTATACTACAGTACACTATACTACAGTACACTATACTGCACTACACAATACTACAGTACACTATACTACAGCACACTATACTGCACTACACAATACTACAGCACACTGCACTGCACTACACTATACTGCACTACACAATACTACAGTACACTATACTGCACTACACAATACTACAGTACACTATACTACAGTACACAATACTACAGTACACTATACTACAGCACACTATACTGCACTACACAATACTACAGTACACTATACTACAGCACACTATACTGCACTACACAATACTACAGCATACTGCACTGCACTACACAATACTACAGTACACTATACTGCACTACACAATACTACAGTACACTATACTGCACTACACAATACTACAGTACAGTATACTGCACTACATAATACTACAGTACACTATACTGCACTACATAATACTACAGTACACTATACTGCACTACACAATATACTACAGTACACTATACTACAGTACACAATACTGCACTACACAATACTACAGTACACTATACTGCACTACACAATACTACAGTACACTATACTGCACTACACAATATACTATACTACAGTACACAATACTACAGTACACAATACTGCACTACACAATACTACAGTACACTATACTGCACTACACAATACTACAGTACACTATACTGCACTACACAATACTACAGTACACTATACTGCACTACACAATACTACAGTACACTATACTGCACTACATAATACTACAGTACACTATACTGCACTACACAATACTACAGTACACTATACTGCACTACACAATACTACAGTACACTATACTGCACTACACAACACTACAGTACACTATACTGCACTACACAATATTACAGTACACAATACTACAGTACACTATACAGAACACAACACTGCACTACACTTTACTCCACCACACTACACAAAACTACAGTACACTATACAGTACACAATGCTGCACTACACTATACTCCACCACACTACACAATACTACAGTACACTATACAGTACTACATAATACTACAGTACACTATACTGCACTACACAATACTACAGTACACTATACTGCACTACACAATGCTGCACTACACTATACTCCACCACACTACACAAAACTACAGTACACTATACAGTACACAATGCTGCACTACACTATACTCCACCACACTCCACTATACTGCACTACACAAAACTACAGTACACTATACAGTACACAATGCTGCACTACACTATACTCCACCACACTACACTATAGTACACTGCACTGCACAAATTCTGAGGTCAAGATGCTACAAATAGTGTCATTAAACAGCGTCACGCATCAGCATCCAATGAGGCCATCAGAGCTTTGGGAGCGAATGTAAGAAGAAAAGAATGAAACGCTCAGGACCAAAACATTGGAAAATAACCAGGAAGCGTTTTCCCTCAGGAAACTTTCAGTTCCAATTCCGCTGTTCTCTTTCTGTCTTTGGCCTGATTCGGGCAGTTTTCTCAAAACCAATGAGTGTTTCCATCAAACCGCATAGAACATCAAAGCATGAAGAAGACGTGTTCGACCAAACACAAGAGAAACGGCCGTCTGTTTGGACCACAGGATCATTTAATGATGGACTACTCAGAGGTTTCAGAGCAAATACTGATTTGACTAAAAATCCAGTGTTGACTGAAGAAACATCCACATACTTTAATCATTTCCACAACAATATCATTCTAACCAGCCGTACTGCATGAGGTCAAAGGTCATGCGTTCACTGTGTCATCACAATCATTTCCACAAAGAACAGTTTACATTTAGTTGACGTTTACAGCAAATAAACGTCATACAAGCAAAATAAAAAACTTCAATTCAATGTATTTCAGAAGAAACCGTGAATGTAAACTGTTCACCGTCATGTTCTGATCTGTGATTCACATCAAACTCAAATCATTTGGATCCAACCTTCCTGAAACACCACCTTGTAAGTGTCACTTGAAAACTTTCATAAAATAGAAAATACGAATGTTTTAAACACCGATAATAATCATAAATGTTTCTTGAGCATCAAATCCTCATATTATTATGATTTGTGAAGGATCATGTGACTCTGAAGACTGGAGTAATGATGATAAATTCAGCTTTGATCACAGGAATAAATCACACTTTACTCTATATTCACATGGAGAACAGCTGCTTTACATTATAATAATATTTCATATTTTTACTGTATTTAGAGCAAAATAAATGCAGCCTTGGTGAGCAGAAGAGACATTTAAATAATCTTACCGCCCCCAAACTTGCTGATAATTTCGCATTTTGACTGTAAATGTGAGATCCGTAATGCTGGAGCCAGTCGGTCACCACAGCTTCACAAGCAGACGAACCTTTGTCATCTGTTTGTGTTGTAAATGTACAGTACAGGAAGTACAGGAAGAGTACAGGAAGAACCAGTTACTACAAACCCATTCATTAACCTGAAGGACTTGAAACCGTAACAAACTGCACACATCCACTGATGGGAGGTTTTATTTATGTAAAATATACAGTAACAGCAACTAAGATCAAATGAAACATTCTGATAAAACAAACAAAGCCTTGTTTTACACCACACCTGTTGAAAATACACAAATTCGACTCGATTTCCATATTCACAAGCTTTCGATTCGATATCGATTATTGTGGATATATATCAGATACAGTAAGGAAAAACTAATGCTGTAAACTATCCATAGGTGTCCGCTGGTACTGTAATATTGAAGGTTCAAATTAACTGATTCAAATAGAAACATAAATAACACTCAATGTTTTTTATAATAATAAAGTTATAATACTAACTTTACAATTACACAATCGTTTTTGAAATATAAACATTTAAATGGTGGCTGTCATAAAAACTTAACAGATTTATTCAAGCATGCATTAATATTAAAGAACATTAATTATGAATATATTTATCAAACTGCTCCTCTCTAGGGTTCATATTTCTAGCTGACTAACGAGTTTTATGGATCTGGTTTTTCTGAGGTAAATGTGACGTTGCGTGACATTGTTTACGAGCTGTTACTGACGTCTTTCCGCCGTTGAAACACAGCTTGAGCGATTACATGAGACGCGATACGGATGTTGGTAAGTTGTCCTGTATTAACACACCTTCTGATGTTCATTCATGTTTATTTCGCACTGTAACTGTTATTAAAGCGGAGATGATCCGTTCACGTGCCTCTTCTCTTGAACTGAGATCTGTCAAACATTAATCAGCCAATGAGTTAAAATCATAATCCATAACGTTCTGCACATTTGCACAGAATCATGAAGCGCCTCCCCAGAAACAGAGCAGAAACTGCAACCCATAGGAGTAAGTGAAGACTGAGAACGTTCCTACAAGAACATCCAGAAGTCTCCATGATCCAGCTCAAGGATTTCCAACAGACTGACTCTATAAATAGCAGCACAACATGCCAATGTCCCGCGTCCACATTCACACGCCTCGGTTTGGACTCATCCCTGATGTTAAACTCGACTCTCTTCCACTCAAGACACGCCAGAAAGACGAGAGACCCATTAATATTAACTTCAGCTTCTTCAATATTTAATCAGACTTGGACACTGGCACCTTCCAGTTGAGCGGGACAGAGGCGAGCGGATCTCGACAAGACCTCTGCTGTTCGCTCTCAAAGGACGCCTTGTCCTGTGCCTCTGTAGGAGCAGAACCGTCTGCAGAACCCATGAGCCCGAGCCACCAACAACATACACACTATAATGCAGCTGAACAGAAATCATTCTGATGTGCTGCTCATCAGTCATATTGTTGTGTAAACCGTGATGAGTTTTATTTTTCAGGATTCTTTGATGAATAGAAAGTTCATTTATTTGAAATGGAATCTTTTGTAACATATTTGATCGATTTAATGCGTCCTTGATTAATAAAACCCAAACTTTCAACACTGATAATCATCATAAATGTTTGTTGATCATCAAATCCTCATATTGAATGATTTGTGAAGGATCATGTGACACTGAAGACTGGAGTAATGATGATAAATTCAGCTTTGATCACAGGAATAAATCACACTTTACTATATATTCACATAGAGAACAATCTCATAATATACAATCTCATATCTCATAATATTTACTGTATTTATGATCTCTTAAAAACATTAAAAATCCTAACTATTATTAATATAAGTATATTATTATTATTAATAAGAATAATATCAGAAACTGGGTTGATATAAGTAAATTAATTTTATAATTTCAGAAGTTTCAAGAATGATAAATATTAATAAAAATCTTTACTATTATTATATAATTGCAGTTTTTTTAGCTGTAATCAAATTAGATCATTTTTATATGTTAGTATTAATAATAATATTATAATTGATTTATTATATAAATTAAATATTTTATAATAAATAATAATAATTTGCTACATTTATAAAGCGCTTTTCTCCGCACTCAAAGTGCTTAAATTAATTCATTTATATTTCATCTGTGCCCCTGGAGCACCAGTCATAATCTCACGGGGATATCTGTGTATATGTATATCAACAATACATCGTATGGATTTTTCTTTTATGCCAAAAATCATTATGATATTAAGATCATGCTCCATGAAGATATTTTTCCTACTGTAAATGTATTATTATTAGTAATATGCATTGCTAAGGACTTCATCTGGACAACTTTAAAGGAGATTTTCTCAATGTTTAGATTTTTTTGCACCCTCAGATTCCAGATTTTCAAATATTGTCCTAACAAACCAAACATCAATGCTTATTTATTTAAAAAAATTGACCCTTATGACTGGTTTTGTGGTGCAGGGTCACATATGTAATATACATTTTGATTATATTTCAAATAATACATTAATTAAAATAATATTTTAGTTCATCCTGCGGCCCACTGATATAAAACTACTAATAGTGTCACATAAGACTCGCTCGCACAAAACAACTTCACGATGAGCAGGTTTACTGTCACAGCTTCTCACAAACTTCATCTCAGAAACAAGACTCTCGTGTGAGGTTCAGGACGGGAGATCAGATGCGATCTGTGGTTTCAACAGAGCCTAGACGGCCGCATCCTTCTTCTGGATCCGTCGGAGGAACACGAAACCTCTGCAGAAACCGGTCTAAAGGATCCCAAACACTCACAGACGCACCAGACCTACATCAGGATCAGTAACGAGATGAAGACAATCCAATTCAACTAAACCGTCAGACCACTGGAATCTCGATAAAAGCACACCTAATTATGAGCAAAACGAGGTTACGTAAATAAAACTCCAGGGTCTGTCTCTAATGTCCAGCAGAACGTTATATAACAGCTTCCTGAGCCTGCAGAAGCCAATGCATCATGTCAAGAAAGCATCCGCTCGACCATTTCAATTGGCTTTTGTGCGTCTCGTTCCTTTCTCCGTCCGGCTGCCTGAGGAACAACTCCAAACTTCAGCGCTTCTGTGAGTTTCATCGGCGCACTGAAAGGTCCATTTTGTAGCTCAGATCACTCAACCATCAAAATGGAAGCCCTTCAGCTGCCTCTTAAAAAACTATCTGAAGCGCACACTCCTGCAGGAGAGACACATCACAAGCCGGAGCTCTGCAATCTCACGCGGATCTCCTCGAGATTCCAACGGGAGTTTCAGGAGAAACATCTGAGACATTGAGGGAGTCAGCGTGGACGATCAGAGTAATGAACACTGCAACATTATTCAGATGAAATCAGCACATTACTCCACGCACGCCAGCGTTTGAGGATCGCTGAATCCACATCTTTGTCTCACTCGCACACGTCGGTTGCCGTATCAACCAATCCATAAAAAACGGTAAAATTAATTGAAATGAAATCTTTCTGTTAATCTGTTAACAAATGAACAGCCTCCCTGTGGTTTTCCGTCTTAATTAAAAAATCGATTAATCGCATCCAAAACAAACACATATGTGTGTGTACTGTGTATATATAAATACACACACACACATGCATGTATATATTTATGAAATATTCATATTTATATATCATATAAATTATATTACATATATATAACATGCAAATATTTCTTAAACGTATAAATGTATGTGTGTGTATTCAAATATACATATTTATTTTGTATGCGATTAATCATTTTTGACAGCACTAATTATTATTATATTATTTTCTTAAATGCCCATTTTTAATTTACTATTTTATTTAAAAATAATAATCATAATAAAAACAACAATAATAATTATTATTATCTTTATAGTCACATTAAGGTGTAATCTAAAAACATTTTAAGAATACACAATCACGACATTCATGTGTTCGAAACTCATATTTCAGACGCCACTAAGCTCAAAGTGCACTTTGTTTGACGTGAACACTAAGTATACTAGTGCACTAGAAGGATATATTTTAAAGTCCTCGCCAACATTTGCACGCGCCGATGTTTTGGCCTCCAGTAGTTTGTTGTTCGGTTTCTTCTTCCACTACGAACTAATTATAGAGTGTACAAAGTATAAGTGATTAGAAAAAGGGTTACATGATGTTGACATGCAGTTATTGCAAGTGTTAGCTCTCACTAGTGTACAAACATTTATCACTTTAGTCATTTAAACTTCTGCACTGGTGTAGAATGTGGTGTTTATATTATAAATGTACAGCAAACTTTACATAATCACTAGATTTGATCGTATAGCTTTGGATTTGGATGATGTGCACTTTTTCCCATTAGAGAAAATAAAGTCTTCAAAGAAATAATCAACACTCTACTGATGCTGAACATCTGAAATATCAGCAAACTAGCTTTCTCTGTTATAAACCACAGATCAAACAGAGCTGACGTGGAGAGCCAAGATCAGGGGTTTCAGTCACAAATCACCAACATGGGATTGTGGGAGAAATAGTCAAATGTTCAGGAGCTTCACACTTTTCCCAGCTCTTCAAAGCTCTAAATATTATCCAACTGTAATGTTATTTTTAATGTGATGATCTGTAAAACTCAAAGTTTAAAGGTGTAGGCCACTTTGTGTCAAACAAGCACTTTTATTTTAAAATGTCCACTATAACCGGCAGATGGCGGCAGAGGAGCACTTACTGACTTATGAGCCATTTCCACTCTTTAATATAAAGTAGGAAGTCACAAAGTCTCATAAAAAACTAAAACTTTTCTTCAGGTTGTGTCTGAATTACCCATAAAAGCAAGAGCTCCTTTAATAATCACTGGAGCTGCCGGTCAGTTCAGTGTGAGACTATAGAGGAACAATGTGCATTCAATAAGAGCAGAATATTTATATTTGATGTTTTTGCATATTACTGTCGTTAATAAAAAATAATTGCATCTGCATATCAACGCACGCTCAGTGCTTCACTGTTAAATCTCCAATAAACAAACACAAAACAATAGTAGTTGTATGATTAAATTAACTTTATGATACATTGTCGCTGGTGCTCGAATGTTAGTCTGGAGCTTTGTCTAAATGTTTTAGTAAGGCAATAAACCATTCCATCATCCACAGATGTTGTAGTCGACACCTGGAGAATAACACGCCGTGCAGTATCTGAGCTGAAACACGTGAAATAAAGTCAACAGGTCCTACAGCTGTTCTCAGCCCTAATGTCACACATCACAATTCACTCCAATAGAGTTTTACACAACGCTATAGCAAATCACACACACTTGTGCCGCCTAGCTAGGGGTTTGGGACGGAGCTCATGTTTACACTGTGAACTCCATCCTCACTGGTTTATCATTAAAAATAGATGCGATGCCTTTGTGTCCATTCATTCGTTTTCTGTGCTCAACATGACAGAGAGACAATAAAGAGCGTGCAATAAACAAATCTGACACATATAATCCACAACGGCAAACTACAATCACCTACCAAAGATACTACAGCTCTACAAAAACACCAGTGAAGGAGATTCAAGTATGCATTTACTACAGTAAATTATGCATAACTACAAGTAGCTAACCCTAACTCTTACTCTCATTGTTACAGTGTAATTATGTATTTAAGTAATAATAATGTATTCAGGGTTTGGTTGAGGGTTAGTTGCATGCATAAGTTATAGTTATTATACTGCATGTAACACTGTATAATGAAGTGTAACCAAAGATGTTTTCTCTAGTGGACTTGCTATATTTGATGAAGTTTGCATCATTGATTTTTCTCGTGAAGCTGCTTTAAACCGTCTGTAATAAAGCTGGCTTGACTTGACGCCACTGAAAACCAAGCAAAAGGTGTTGACTACGATCCGAGCATTTCTCCTGCGAGCTTTAGACTGGATCTTCACGGAAAGTGGGTCAGCGGTGAGCTTGAACCGTGAGCCATCGCTGCTGTGTGCTCAACAGTTGCATAAGACGGCTTTTAGCTTTTCCAGGTCAGACGCTCGACCAGATCAGAGTCATTACTGTGAAACTACAGGGGAAATATCCCCCCAAACATCTAGAGACTAGAAGACTAGAACATCGCATATGCATTGGTTGCAAATCCATAAAACATTTTAGTGAAATCAGTCAAATATGACAAAAAGCGTGAATAAAACCACAAAGAACCTGCTTAGAAACATCAGACGGCGACAGAGCCTCAAAAACAGCCAGTAACCTTCATGTGAGAGAACCTGTTTGCCCTGACATGGGAGACGTGCCACCATTTTGAGTTCCTCTGGCCTGCGTCTGTCGCATTGAGAGAGTGTGTGTGTGTGTGTGTAGCGCGCTGTCTTTGTCAGCGGGATTTCACAGTGGCCAGAGCGATTTCAGAAGGACACACACACACACAGGCGCCATTCACCAAAAAGCTCTGATGGTGTGCAATCATGTCTCAATCACACATGCATGTCAGATATTAAACTAGTGCACACACACACTCACTTTCACTTCCAAGCAGAAGCTTCAGTCTGGTCCAAAAACAACACACAGGTGCTTGAAGGGAAGTGCATGAGCAAAAAGTTCAGTATGGATTCATAAGTGGCTCATCAACATGATGCATGCATATGCATGGCTTCATCCATTAAAAATGCAGTAAAATGACAGATTTGTGAGAGCAGGAACTCTAGGAGCGTCTGTAGGCCAGCATAAACACGCTAAAGTCATCTCCAACTAAATCCCCAAAACCGCACAATACAAACCGCAGCGCGTGAGTTATTACAAAATATCAGTAACAGAGGAAAGTGCAAACACGCATGAAATGTGTCACCAAACGCCTCGCTCGCGGCGCGTCCAGGTCCATGCAGTGGCCAGCAGTGGCAGCAGGAGAAAGTCAACCTTTGTTCTCCAGCCAGACTCCAGCGAGACTCCATTTTCTGGAGGAAGCCTCGGTGTCATTCTACACCTGCGGCGGCGAACACCTGGAGCCCCGGCGCGAATAAAACAACAACAGCGGCGGCGTTACATTGTAACAACAGCGTCACGTCACGAGAGCGTGGTGCGCGCGCGTCGCGTCCGTCTGTCGCTCTCTGACTAATGGACGCGGAGCTCCAAATCCGCGCAATGGCTTCCAGCGCTCCCGTCACATTTCACTCGCGAGCCGAACGCGTCCCTCAAACGCCCTCGCGTCGAAAAGCACGCGCGCGAGCAGAAGCTCTGGAGGAGACGCGTCACTTTACATGCACCAAGGTGCCCGTTTTGGAGGGTTCGCTCGGTTCCGTCCTGGCGTTTCCAGGTCGTCTCCGAAGCGCCTCTCCACGGATCCCGAGCTCAAACGCGTCGAGGACGATCGAGAGAAACCGAATACTCACGGCTGGATCCTGGATCTTCTGTGAAGTTGTTCCCGGTCTAGAGCAGCAGAATGTTCGCCATCTTCCCTCCTGCTTCTTCTTCTCCTCCTCCTTCTTCTCCTTCTTCTTCTTCTTCTTCAGTACGGCAGCTGCAGATGACCTGAGCTCCGGCTGTCTCTGAATAATGAGCAGCCTCAGAGACAAGGAAGACAATCTGCTAAGCAGGCAACACAAAGAAGTTTTGGAGTCTAGCAAGCACCAGAGGGTGCACAAGAGTTTGCGATGAGACAGTGAGACAGGAGGAAGGTCCACAGAGCCTCTCATGACTCCAGCAGTAATGGAGCTCAAACATGGAGCCCCTCACGGCGCTTATGACACATTATGATGAGCCATATGATGAGAACGCGTCATTACAGCGCTTCATTATGGCGCGCGCTCTATAGAACGCAGACTAGCGTCATTAGATCTCCACCATCCGTTTCATACGTTCTCTTTTCAGAGGAACCGAAGATCACAATATATATAATGCACCACAGTCACGTGATGTTATTTTGATTGCTGAAATATATTTTTTAATAAATTGCATTTTGTGAATCTTGATTGTTTTTGTTTAGACTTCATCTGAAGCTGTTCTGATAATGATATCATACGTTTTGACACATATTTTGAAAAACAAGAACGTTTTTCTAAGAACGCTATTTATTCCCTGCATGGCTTCTCGAACAAGAACAAACGTAGGGAGGGGAGGGGCGGGGCTTGATTTTCTCTGTGGGGAATTGATTGGATGGTTGTGGTTTGCTATTGGTGGATCTCATGTGAGTGACAGGCTGTCCCACCCTCACGTTTTGAGAACATTATTAAAGACCAGATAACATTGAATGAAGTTCCTTTAATGTTACTGGAAGAACGTTTGTTCATAACTTTGAGAGAACCTTGGCAGAACGTTCCCTGCTATAGCTGGGAAGATTGAAAATGTATATGTGAGGTTGGCAGATGTTACAGCCATGGCAGAGAGAATAAACACATCTGAACTTCAGGACTAATTAAAGTGTATTCCTGTTAAAGGCACAATATGTAAGATTTTTGGATTAAAATATCCAAAAACCACTATAACAATGTTATATGTTTTGTTGACTTGTGTCTTACATTATCCCATTATGCGTTGCCTATCAATGACATCATCCCCGCGTTACCCTCCGGTTTTATTTTGTAGTAACCATGGAAACACCAAAGCCGCTTTAATATCTGATGTGTTTTATTAGACGGTGAGCAACTGTTTGGATCATTCATGGACAGAAACTAATCATTGTTCTCCAGCTCAACACAGTTAGTCTTATTGTTTAGATCTGGTGTTCTTGATTTACCGCGAGTACCATGTTTTACCATGCCTGATATGATCTCGCTCACTGCAGTGTGAACAAGTGTCTCATAGTAGCGCCGAGCGGACGCACAGAGTAGCATTATAACACCACTTTAACACACTCAGATGTGTGTGATACGATAAAACAGCGCTGCGTTACCACACACACACGAGCGGAAGAAGCGGAAGCTCGTCTGACAGAATAAAAGCTCCACCCAATCAAGAGTCAAGACACGCCTTTGTGCTGAATAAGAGACGAAAAATTACATATTGTGCCTTTAAAGCGATGTTTGAGCAGCTGATACACGTGTCTGGAACATCATTCGATTTCGAGTGCATGCTGGGAAGTCGTTCTCCTCTCCTGCGGTATTCATGAAAGAAATGTTTTCTCCCATTCGTTCTCTATCTGTGGCCACTTGACACAATGGTTAATTAGATTTTTAGCTGCTCTTAACCACTAATTCATAAATCATAACTCAATGAGCCTGACTGACACAGAACACCAATAAAGCGCGGCAGAATCATAAATCATTGACACGGAAAGTCTTGGAATGTGTTGCTTGTGCTGTTTT
This sequence comes from Rhinogobio ventralis, assembly GCA_039654625.1. NCBI lineage: Eukaryota > Metazoa > Chordata > Actinopteri > Cypriniformes > Gobionidae > Rhinogobio > Rhinogobio ventralis. The sequence goes on along the minus strand of CM077208.1, from coordinate 960,445 downwards.
ACTCTGAATGTCATTAAACATAATGAACGACTCGCATGGTTATGGGTTTGATTCCCAAGGAACGTATGAATAGACAAAATGTGCATGAATGCAAAATACATCAAGGTATTGACACACACACACATACTCAGTGACTCACTCACTCACTCACACACACACACAATGACACACACCCACAGTATGAAATGCATGAATAATACACCTAATATTGTGTTGGTCCCCGTTTTGCTGACCCGTCGAGGCATGGACTCCACTAGACCCCTGAAGGTGTGCTGTGGTATCTGGCGCCAAGATGTTAGCAGCAGATCCTTTAAGTCCTGTAAGTTGTGAGGTGGGGCCTCCATGGATCTGACTTGTTTGTTCGGCACATCCCACAGATGCTCGATTGGATTGAGATCTGGGGAATTTGGAGGCCAAGTCAACACCTCAAACTCGTTGTTGAGCTCCTCAAACCATTCCTGAACCATTTTTGCTTTGTGTCAGGAGCATTATCCTGCTGGAAGAGCCACAGCCACCAGGGAATACCGTTTCCATGAAAGGCTGTACATGGTCTCAACAATGCTTAGGTAGGTGGTACATGTCAAAGTAACATCCACATGGATGGCAGGACCCAAGGTTTCCCAGCAGAACATTGCCCAAAGCATCACACTGCCTCCGCCGGCTTGCCTTCTTCCCATAGTGCATCCTGGTGCCATGTGTTCCCCAGGGAAGCCACGCACACGCACCCGGCCATCCACGTGATGTAAAAGAACACGTGATTCCTCAGACCAGGCCACCTTCTTCCATTGCTCCGTGGTCCAGTTCTGATGCTCACGTGCCACTGTTGGTGCTTTCGGCGGTGGACAGGGGTCAGCATGGGCACTCTGACTGGTCAGCGGCTATGCAGCCCCATACACAACAAACTGAGATGCACTGTGTATTCTGACACCTTTCTATCAGAACCAGCATTAACTTCTGGAGCAATTTGAGCTCCAGTAGCTCGTCTGTTTGATCGGACCACACGGGCCAGCCTTCACTCCCCACGTGCATCAATGAGCCTTGTCCGCCCATGACCCTGTCTCCGGTTCTCCACTGTTCCTTCCTTGGAGCACTTTTGATAGATCCTGACCACTGCAGACCGGGAACACCCCACAAGAGCTGCAGTTTTGGAGATGCTCTGACCCAGTCGTCTAGCCATCACAATTTGGCCCTTGTCAAACTCGCTCAAATCCTTACGCTTGCCCTTATACATATTAAACAGCAGACAGAATGCAGTGTGCACTGTGCAGTGAGTAGTGAGCTAGTGTTCTATTCCAAGCAAAACCCTTGAGAGAGATCAAAATAAAACAAACTCATCCTGATGAAAGAGAATAAAAGATGTTTCTGTACAGTCTCAGGTGAGCTCTAAATCTTCATTAGCTGCTCGACTTCACCGCATCATGTTTCAGGTAAATATTTGGACACAAAAGCAGGTGTAATAGACAGCAGCCTTGTGAGGTGATGACTTACCGTAGTATTTCCCCTCAGGATTCAGTTTCACCCCATTAAATGCCTTTCACACGTTCAGCGACGTCGCCTCATCTACTGAAACCTCTTCCACAACCGGTCTCACTTCTGGAGATCGAGTGATAAACTTAATGTGATGCATATTTGTCAGTCATACAGACATAAAAAAGGGAAGTTTTTTGCATAGAAAAAGAATTGGATGGGAAAAATTGAACTTAAATACATACATGTACATGTACATACATACAACATGTTTCTTGATAAGAAGAGCCCAGCTACGTTTTCATAACGTTCTCAGAACATATTTTTGTCAGCTGGAAGAGTTTTTGTTGAATCTAACCACTGAAGAACCGCCGGCATCTGAATGGCTGGATCCATCAGTGGTTGTTCTGCTGACCTGAGATGTTTGTTGCGTTCAGGATGAGCTGATCTGGGATCAGGGTGGGCCGGTTACACGCTGCCTCGACATATGGCCGGCGTGGTAAATCTGATTAATTTGGGAGACCAGGACAGGCTGCACCGGGAAAACCCAGCCGCTCCGGGCCGCGCGCTGCCAGGTTCTCCTCCAGAGCGGCTAAAAACAGACAAACACACGTCAGACTCTCAGATGGTCCTGCTGAGGACGGGTCCGCGGGTCTCGCGGTGGGACAGGCTTTCAACGAGAAAAAACAACGAGAATCCAAATATATTCACGCGACCACCGTCATGGCCGTCATGTGACTCGGACATGTAGAGTATTTTAGAGGTCAGATCAGTTTACAGGATTCACACACACACACACACACACACACACTCACACACACATGCGCTCTCTTACACACTCTCGCTCACACACACACCACTCACACACACACACTTATATGGAGTTGAGCTGCAGTCAGGTCGAATGGGATGAACATCCGTCTGTCAGATGATACACAGGAGAGACCAGAGAGCCACATATTCACACACACACACATTCACTCATTCATTCACACACACACACTCACTGTCTTTCTCTCTCTCTCACACACACACACATTCACTCATTCATTCATTCATTCACACACACACACTCACTGTCTTTCTCTCTCTCACACACACACACACACTCTCTCACACACATTCACTTATTCATTCACACACACACACACACTCACTCACTCTCACACACATTCACTCATTCATTCACACACACACACTCACTCACACACACACACACACTCACACACACACACACACTCACTCTCACACACATTCACTCATTCATTCACACACACACACACACACTCAGTCTTTCTCTCTCTCACACACACACACTCACACACAGACTCACACACACACACATTCACTCATTCATTCACACACACACACACACTGTCTTTCTCTCTCACACACACACAAACACACACAATCACACACACACACACTTCTGTGGAGTTGAACTGCAGTCAGGCCGAATGCGATGATCATCCGTCTGTCAGACGAGACACAGGAGAGACCAGAGACCAACCATGTGACCCGACAGACCGTATCCCATCATCCTCTGCTGCTGCGGCTCTAAAACAGGCAGCTTTGATGAATCTGAGAGCAAATAAAAGTCATTATTAGGACCGAATGATGAGAATTAGCATGTATGAAGTGTCACTTCCTGTGTGAGGCTGCTGAACTCTGACACGTTACTGCAGATCTCTGCGGTTTCATAAAGTCTGCATGCGGCATATTTAAACTTCTTATAATGGATTGATGGTTCTGCTGTAGAGCCGCTCATGCAGCCGAGGTTTCATCCATCCTGAAGAGGAGGTGTTTTTCCTGGAAAGTGCTGAATCCAACTGCTGAATCAACACAGAGCCACGGATAGTCCATCCATCAGCATCCGCTCCAGATCACACACACACACAGCAGAAACACAGACCCATCTGTAAATGCAGAAGAAACACTTCATCACAACATGTTCAAACAGGAAGATTCCATGCACAATCAAACTAGAATCTTAATATTCAGAAATGTATTGATTTAATTGCACTGACACCTGTAAGATCTGATCTGACCACATTAAATGATGGTCAGATCTTCAGTCATGAACGCTGATGGACGCTGATCACCGGTTACTGTATCTGAACTGGATGCTTTCCCTCTCATGGTGAATTCTGACTGAAGCGAGAGACGGAAAGATAAAAACATTGTGGCGTTTCATCCTAATGCCGTGGTGTGTTTAAGAGCTACTGGAGGATCTGTAATGGGCTCTTAAAAATGATGAAGATGAAGAATCAACAGGAAGATTAGAGCGAGCCTTCGGTGCTGTTTTGGTCTTTTGACAACAGGTGATTTTGGAGAGGGACTCGCGCTCTGACAATCTGGGAGACGCAAATCAAAAAGAAATTACAAAACCCACAACAAGAGGCTCCTGCTGTGTAATTTGAATGCAATTTAAAATCTTTTCAATGAAAACCACGACTTTGTGCTCGAGGCGTTCTGATGTATTTTGACAGAAAGTGGAAGTGGCCGTCTGTGAAACCAGACGCATCCCAGAATCCTTCTGAAGCGTGTGTCTCTGTTCACTCGGGATGAATGTGAGCACAACACGTGTGTGACTGATGAGGGTGATAGAAATCGGTTTATAAGCATCACACTCGCAGAGAGTCGTGTTGATCATGAACATTTTAATGACCGTCTACACTCGAAACAATCTTGGGTTATTTTTTGGTTATTTTTTCAGTGTTCGGATAGTTTTTGTGTTACTCAGATCCTGGGTCAGACGTAACAACCCAGTGTTTGGGTAGTTTTTGTGTTACTCAGATCCTGGGTCAGACGTAACAACCCAGAGTTTGGGTAGTTTTTGTGATACACAGCTCCTGGGTCAGACGTAACAACCCAGTGTTTGGGTAGTTTTTGTGTTACTCAGACCCTGGCTCGGACGTAACAACCCAGTGTTTGGGTAGTTTTTGTGTTACTCAGACCCTGGCTCAGACGTAACAACCCAGTGTTTGGGTAGTTTTTGTGTTACTCAGATCCTGGGTCAGACGTAACAACCCAGAGTTTGGGTAGTTTTTGTGATACACAGCTCCTGGGTCAGACGTAACAACCCAGTGTTTGGGTAGTTTTTGTGTTACTCAGACCCTGGCTCGGACGTAACAACCCAGTGTTTGAGTAGTTTTTGTGTTACACAGCTCCTGGGTCGGACGTAACAACCCAGTGTTTGGGTAGTTTTTGTGATACACAGCTACTGGGTTGGACGTAACAACCCAGTGTTTGAGTAGTTTTTGTGTTACACAGCTCCTGGGTCGGACGTAACAACCCAGTGTTTGGGTAGTTTTTGTGATACACAGCTCCTGGGTTGGACGTAACAACCCAGTGTTTGAGTAGTTTTTGTGTTACACAGCTCCTGGGTCGGACGTAACAACCCAGTGTTTGGGTAGTTTTTGTGATACACAGCTCCTGGGTCGGACGTAACAACCCAGTGTTTGGGTAGTTTTTGTGATACACAGCTCCTGGGTCGGACGTAACAACCCAGTGTTTGAGTAGTTTTTGTGTTACACAGCTCCTGGGTTGGACGTAACAACCCAGTGTTTGAGTAGTTTTTGTGTTACACAGCTCCTGGGTCGGACGTAACAACCCAGTGTTTGGGTAGTTTTTGTGATACACAGCTACTGGGTTGGACGTAACAACCCAGTGTTTGGGTAGTTTTTGTTACTCAGATCCTGGGTCAGACGTAACAACCCAGTGTTTGGGTAGTTTTTGTGTTACCCAGCTCCTGGGTCAGACGTAACAACCCAGTGTTTGGGTAGTTTGAGAGCAGTTTTTGTGTTACTCAGATCCTGCAACATCTGATTATTTGTTGTGTAAATTAGCATAGACTAAATAAAAAAAATTAATTAATAAAAAAAATACTTAAAACATTCATTTATGAATATTTTTTATAAATGGGGGCCTCTCTAAATGTGACCATAGTGCCGATTTGTCTTTGGCATTGTGTACTATGAATATTTTCTTTATGTAATTGTTGCATTAATAATAGTAATAATAATAATAATAATAATGAAAATTGCTGTTCCCTTTCTCTGTAAAGGGAAAGAAGCACCAGGCATCTGCTGCACGCGTGTTATTGTGGATTCTGGTCGCAGCGGCCCGAAGCGGGAGCGGTTCACGAGGAGAGATGCTGGCAGCTATGCAAATGCAGCCGTGTAGCCGTCAGGAAGCAGATTACTTTCCCTGCATTTACTATTCATATATTTGCAAGGTGACTCACTTCAGACAAAGCAGGTGATCAAGAGAGAGAGAGAGAGAGCGAGCAGCGCATTCATAAGCCCTGCGAATGTTGCGCTCTACAATCACAAGCGGCACATTTGATATGTTCACTGTCAGCAAACCCGCTTTAATCCATTTCACTGTCAGTGTCTGAAAATACCACCAGCAGAAAGAGAAACATGGAGGATATGAGCGACACGTTCATTTACTCCAGTCAGAGCAATCACTGGAAACAACAACTGATCTGAAATGAAGTGTGATCAATGACACCAAAGCTGGACATCAACAGATTCTGATCACATGACGAACTGTGAAACTACAACAGATGCACTGCGCACAAACACACTGTATATTCACTGGAAATAAACAGATCAGGCATAACATTATGACCTAATATTGTGTTGGTTCTCCTTTTGCTGACCCGTCGAGGCATGGACTCCACTAGACCCCTGAAGGTGTGCTGTGGTATCTGGCACCAAGATGTTAGCAGCAGATCCTTTAAGTCCTGTAAGTTGCGAGGTGGGGCCTCCGTGGATCGGACTTGTTTGTTCAGCACATCCCACAGATGCTCGATTGGATTGAGATCTGGGGAATTTGGAGGCCAAGTCAACAAGTCAAAGTGGCCTTTTTCAGCAGGATAATGAGGCAGTATCTATCAACAGTGCTCCAAGGAAGGAACAGTGGAGAACCGGAGACAGGGTCATGGGCGGCCAAGGCTCATTGATGCACGTGGGGAGCGAAGGCTGGCCCGTGTGGTCCGATCACACAGACGAGCTACTGGAGCTCAAATTGCTCCAGAAGTTAATGCTGGTTCTGATAGAAAGGTGTCAGAATACACAGTGCATCTCAGTTTGTTGTGTATGGGGCTGCATAGCCGCTGACCAGTCAGAGTGCCCATGCTGACCCCTGTCCACTGCCGAAAGCACCAGCAGTGGCACGTGAGCATCAGAACTGGACCACGGAGCAATGGAAGAAGGTGGCCTGGTCTGAGGAATCACGTGTTCTTTTACATCACGTGGATGGCCGGGTGCGTGTGCGTGGCTTACCTGGGGAACACATGGCACCAGGATGCACTATGGGAAAAAGGCAAGCCGGCGGAGGCAGTGTGATGCTTTGGGCAATGTTCTGCTGGGAAACCTTGGGTCCTGCCATCCATGTGAATGTTACTTTGACACGTACCACCTACCTAAGCATTGTTGAGACCATGTACAGCCTTTCATGGAAACGGTATTCCCTGGTGGCTGTGGCTCTTCCAGCAGGATAATGCTCCTGACACAAAGCACAAATGCTTCAGGAATGGTTTGAGGAGCACAATAACGAGTTTGAGGTGTTGACTTGCCCTCCAAATTCCCCAGATCTCAATCCAATCGAGCATCTGTGGGATGGTCATAATGTTATGCCTGATTGGGGTATATGCAGTATTGATCAGATGCTTCAAGACATGCAGAACTGCAGCGCCACTGTTATTTTATCAGTGTTTTTCATTTTATATTTATATTTCATTTCAGCTTTATTTTAATAAATATGTGTTTAATAGTTAAAGGGGCTAGATGTAACAATTATGTATTAATCGCTTTTTATTGCCAATGTGTGAACGGCTTGTAATGAAAGTTAAAAAACGAGACCTTCCCCGACTTCCTAGGTTGTCTATGAAAGCCTGTAGACTGATTTATATGTGAAGGACTCGGGACCTTTTTTTCCCAGGAATATCAAAAGGATGGGGTTAGGGTTCAGGTCACTAATGAGTCAAAAAAAGTTTGTAAAAAATTGTAGGTGATTCAATTTGATTCATCTATCACACAGAAATGGACGTTGAGCATTGTGGGATACAGTATTTCATGCACAATATAAAGACTGTAGTATACATATAATGCAAAGAGAAGTGTGCTAGTGCTAATCTGAAGACTGAAGATGAATGATGGGAAATCAGGGTCATTCATAAACACACTGGATGATTTGTAGATCACGGTCAAGGACACTTTCAGTGGTATTTAATTCACTGACCTCCAGGTCTAATGAACACTTGTGCAGTGAATAATTCACCTGATCATCAGAAAAGATGTTGAACTTTTATAGGTTTGATTAACATACTGGCATTCAATTCCTTAAAAGTTTCATCTTTTATCTTTCATGGACGAGAGAGAAAGACATGCGGGTTTATAACAACATGAGGGCGAGTAAATGATGACTAGTTTAATTTAATAATTGTGAGTTTAAAGGTAAATCAGCAGTGTAAAAACTCGAAACAACACGTCAAACATTGCTAGGGTGTTCTGGATGGTCTTGAGTTGCTAGGCAGTTGCTGTGGAGTTCTGACATTACTAGGTGGTTGCAAGGGTGTTGCTAGGCGGTTGCTCTGGTGTTCTAACATTACTAGGTGGTTGCTAGGGTGTTTTGGCTGGTTTCTAGGGCATTGCTAGGAAGTTATTTTGGTGTTCTGACATTGCTAGGTGGTTACTAATGTGGATTGGCTGGTTTCTATGGTGTTGCTAGGCAGTTGATGTGGGGTTTTAACATTACTAGGTGGTTGCTAGGGTGTTTTGGCAAATGGGTGTTTTAGGGTGTTGTTAAGGCAGTTGATGTTTCATCAGTTTCATCTTGTATGTGGTAGGTCATCTTTCTAGGTGGTTTCTAGTGTGTTGTTAGGAAGTTGTTCTGGTGTCTTGACATTGCTAGGTGGTTGCTAATGTGTATTGGCTGGTTTCTAGGGTGTTGTTAGGCAGTTGATGTGGCGTTCTAACATTACTAGCTGGCTGCTAGAGTGTTTTGGCCAGTTTCTAGAGTGTTGCTAGGCGGTTGATGAGGTGTTCTAACAATACTAGGTAGTTGCTATGGTGTTTTGGCCAGTTTCTAGGGTGTTGCTAGGCAGTTGATGAGGTGTTCTTACATTACAAGGTAGTTGCTAGGGTGTTTTGGCCAGTTTCTAGGGTGATGCTAGACAGTTGATGCGGTGTTCTAACATTACTAGCTGGCTGCTAGAGTTTTTTGGCCAGTTTCTAGGATGTTGCTAGGCAGTTGATGAGGTGTTCTTACATTACTAGGCAGTTGCTATGGTGTTTTGGCCAGTTTCTAGGGTGTTGCTAGGCAGTTGATGAGGTGTTCTTACATTACTAGGTAGTTGCTAGGGTGTTTTGGCCAGTTTCTAGGGTGATGCTAGACAGTTAATGCTGTGTTCTAACAGTACTATGTGGCTGCTAGAGTGTTTTGGCCAGTTTCTAGGGTGTTGTCAGGCAGTCGATGTGGTGTTATAACATTACTAGGTAGTTGCTAGTGTGTTTTGGCTGGTTTATAGGGTGTTGCTAGGCAGTTGATAAGGTGTTCTAACATTACTAGCTGGCTGCTAGAGAGTTTTGGCCAGTTTCTAGAGTGTTGCTAGGCGGTTGATGAGGTGTTCTAACATTACTGGTATTTGCTAGTGTGTTTTGGCTGGTTTATAGGGTGTTGCTAGGCAGTTGATAAGGTTACTAGATGGCTGCTAGAGCATTTTGGCCAGTTTCTAGAGTGTTGCTAGATGGTTGATGAGGTGTTCTAACATTACTAGGTAGTTGCTAGGGTGTTTTGGTCAGTTTCTAGGGTGTTGCTAGGCAGTTGATGCGGTGTTCTAACAGTACTATGTGGCTGCTAGAGTGTTTTGGCCGGTTTCTAGGGTGTTGTTAGGCAGTTGATAAGGTGTTCTAACATTACTAGGTAGTTGCTGGGGTATTTAGATCAGTTTCTAGGGTGTTGTTAGTAAATGTTTCATCAATTTCATCTTTTATCTTTCGTGGAAGAGAAAGTCATGCAGGTTTATAACAACATGAGGGCGAGTCAATGATGACTTATTAAAATTAATTTTTTTTTTTATAGTTTTAGTTCTCTTAAAGTTCTTTATTGGCATTGATGGCTCCATGAAGAACCTTTAACATCCATGGAATCTTTCCAATGGACAAAAGGTTCTTTATAGTGTAAAAATGTTTTTTGTATGGCATCGCTGCGAGAAAAAACCCTTCTGGAGCCTTTATTTTTAAGAGTGTATCTGTGAGCAAAATATTAAACTGACCTGAAAAATGAAGACAAGGAGAAGTTTGTGGTCTAATATGAGGTTTTGAGAGAGAGGACTGTGTGTCAGCAGAACGTGTGTCCCAGAGTGCACTGCAGGAACGCTGATGTCAGCACTTCTAGCTGTAGTCCCAGTGTTGGAGGACAGCAGACGCCAGTCAAACGCACAAATAAAGAAGTCAATCTGATAAACAGCCTGTGAGTGGATGATCGAGTGTGTGTGCATGTGTGTGTGACTGCTGTCAGGTTAGTTAAGTCAACCATCACTATTACTCTAAACACACTCAGATGCGGTTTAGGAGGGACAATCCCAGTGGGCTGCAGATGAAGGATGACACAACACTGCAATAATCACAGTGTAACGAGATCAAATCAGCTGCAACACAACCAATGACTGAAAATATTAAAATATGATTCATAAAAGAAAAATGCACTCAAGGCTGTGATGTATTAAATATGCCACATACTATATTCAGTCGCCCGAATCATGAAATCTACTCATGTTACGTGATGCAACACAATCCGTTATTCTGCTTCTGCAAAAAAATTCAGATATTTCAGAAGACAGATATTCATAATGATCATTTCTGTAGGGGAGGGGGGTCAAGGACACATTAAACTGTTGAAAAGTGACATTTATAATGATACAAAACGATTCTATTTCAATTAAATGCTGTTCTTTTGAACTTTCTATTCATCAAAGAATCATGAAAAATAAAATTAATCAATGTTTCCACAGAAATATGACAGTTTTCAACACTGATAATCATCATAAATGTTTCATATTATTATGATTTCTGAAGGGTCATGTGACACTGAAGACTGGAGTAATGATGATAAATTCAGCTTTGATCACAGGAATAAATTACACTTTACTATATATTCACATAGAGAACAGCTGATTCACACTGGAGTCATATCTCATAATTAAATGCAGCCTCGACGAGCAGAAGAGACTTCTTTCAAAATATCAAAAATATTACCAGCCCACTGAGATTTATTTCCACAGCGTCTTCACAACCAATATACTAAACAAGTCACAGAGGAACCAGCTCTTTATTTATTTATTTATTTACACGTAAAAAGGATTCATTTGTTTTTCTTTATGAATTAGTCCTGAAGAGTCGAACCACATATATGACTGTTCTGATGCAATTTGTATAAACTCTAATCAACATTCATCAAACAATCTCAAAAGAGACACACTGGAGATTTTGCATACTTTTTGCCCATTTATTATTCCATTTTAATTAATCAGAGGGACGTGCAGAACTGTTCAGTGCAATATAATGATGTTCTTCCTCAGTGTTTCTGTCTGTTTTCCAGCACAAACATCTAAACATTCTTAAATCAAGACACATTTACTGGAGAAGAAGCAAAATGACTGAAGATATTAAGTGTTGTTTAATGAAAAATGTATCAAAATTAAGTGAGTTTGTGTTTAAAACAAGAGAGAAGTCTGTTGTGTAGTTTTAATGGAAGCTCTAGACTGGAAGTTTCAGACCACGCTAAAAGCTTAAATCTCTTTGAAAGGACAGTTTGTGTGTCAAACGCAGCGCTTCACACATCTGACATGAGAAAGAGAAGCACAAACCTCAGACGCGATCTCTGCTGCAGGTTAATGGAGAGTCTGATGAAGGTCTGCAGCTCTGACTCCAACAGGTGGATGATGTCGGTTGCAAATGATTTCCTGCTTGACTGTGGCTTGATGAACATGATTGCCTCATATTTCCTGCATTCAATCACACACACAAGGACGCAGAATGATGTCAAATTTCTCTGTGATGAAATGCTAAAAGATTTCAGGAACACTGATTCTCTGTTTTTAGGATCATATTACAGGTGAGATCTGAGGAGTCGTGCGGCACGGCTCTTGATTTGGGCCTCATTTCTGTTCCCTTCACAGGTGACGACATTCTGCCAATTAGAGGCACTAATTACAGCCGGCGTGTCATCTGAGATTAACATCAGAGTGTCATATGGGGAGAGAGTCCTCTGAAGTGATGGAGGGGATAGAAAAGAGATAGAAATGGTTTAACAGAGAGAACACAGACTGACATCTACATGCTTTAACTGTTCCACTGGAGCGGCGCTAGGCGAACACTGAATAATAAAAAGAGCCGTCATCACTGGAATATTCACTTCATTTCAACAGCAATCGTAGACTAGAAATGGAACGTTTGGCAAAGTTTCGAGAAAGTTTAAAAAATGTCTAAACGGCTTGTAAGTCTAAGCTCCTGAGCAGACAAGGAGCCATTTGAGGAACGTAGACATTGTTAGAAGGTTGCTAGGATGTTGCTAGGTGGTTGCTAGGCGGTTGCTAGGCAGTTGCTGTGGAATTCCGACATTGCTAGGTGGTTTCTAGGGTGTTGCTAGAAAGTTGCTCTGGTGTTCTAACATTAGGTGGTTGCTAGGGTGTTCTGGCCGGTCCTAGGGTGTTTGCTAAGCAGTTGCTCTGGTGTTCTAACATTACTAAGTGGTTGTTTGTGTGTTGCTAGGATGTTTTTCTAGTGTTCTGAATTAGCTAGGTGGTTGCTAGGGTGTAGGTAGGTGCTGAGGTGTTCTGACATTTCTAGATGTTTTTTTAGGGTGTTGCTAGGCAGTTGCTCTGAAGATCAAACATTACTAGGTGGTTGCTAGGGTGTTCTGGTCGGTTTCTAGGGTGTTACTAGGCAGGTGATGTGGTGTTCTGACATTCCTAGGAGGTTTCTAGGGTGTTGCTAGACAGTTTCTCTGGTGTTCTAGCATTAGGTGGTTGCTAGGGTGTTCTGGCCGGTCTCTAAGGTGTTGCTAGGTAGTTGCTGTGGAGTTCTGACATTTCTAGGTGGTTTCTAGGGTGATGCTAGACAGTTTCTCTGGTGTCCTAACATTTCTAGGTGGTTGCTAGGGTGTTGCTAGGCAGTTGCTCTGAAGTTCAAACACTACTAAGTGGTTGCTAGGGCATTGCTAGAAGTTGCTCTGGTATTCTAACATTACTAGGTGGTTGCTAGAGTGTTTTGGCCAGTTTCTAGAGTGTTGTTAGGCAGTTGGTGTGGTATTCTAACAATAGGTAACCATTTAATAATGGCTGGTTTCAATGGCATTGCTAGGAAGTTGCTCTGTTTTTATGACATTGCTAGGTGTTGCTAAGGTGTTTCGACTGGTTTGTAGGGTGTTGCTAGGCAGTTGATATTGTGTTCTAACATTACTAGGTGGTTGCTAGTGTGTTTTGACTGGTTTCTATGGTGTTGTTAGGCGGTTGATGTGGTGTTCTAATATTGATAGCTGGTTGCTAGGGTGTTTTGGCTAGTTTTTAATCGGGAGTTCCATTGTCATTGACGCCCAGCTCAATATCTCACTTTATAAATAAGTACAGTCCCCTGGTCTCAAAAGGAAATCATAAACTCACCATCTCTCTGTCTGAACGCAGAACATCAGCCATCCAGAATGTTAATTCTCAACACTAAGGTTAACATTCAACACCAGATCTCATGTCAAGACTTTACTAAGAAAATACAAGTTTAAAGTTCACTACACTTTAAATAAGTTATAATAGGGTTAGGGTTCAATTGGTTGGTCTGCTGAAAGGCTTCTGGGTTATGTGAACGTTAAGGGAACATTCCATTTTATCATTCTTCAAACATTATGGGACCGTTACTTTTAAATGTTCTCTGAACGTTCTGAAACAAGGAGTAACATTTAAAAAATGTTAGACGAACGTCCAACTAAAACATTTCAGAAAAAAACACTTCCTGAATGATCTGTAAATAATGTTTTTGTGCTAACATTATATAAACGTTAGTAAAGACCAGATAATTCTAAACGAATATTCTTTTAATGTTACTGGAGAAACGTTTGTTCATAACATTGAGAGAACCTTGCCTGAATGTTCCCTGTTAGCTGCGATTAGACTATACACTGATCAGGCATAACATTATGACAGGTGAAGTAAATGACACTGATTATCTCTTCATCACGGCACCTGGCTCATTGATGCATGTGGGGAGCGAAGGCTGGCCCGTGTGGTCCGATCAAACAGACGAGCTACTGGAGCTCAAATTGCTCCAGAAGTTAATGCTGGTTCTGATAGAAAGGTGTCAGAATACACAGAGCATCTCAGTTTGTTGCGTATGGGGCTGCATAGCCGCTGACCAGTCAGGGTGCCCATGCTGACCCCTGTCCACCGCCGAAAGCACCAACAGTGGCACGTGAGCATCAGAACTGGACCACGGAGCAATGGAAGAAGGTGGCCTGGTCTGAGGAATCACGTGTTCTTTTACATCACGTGGATGGCCGGGTGCGTGTGCGTGGCTTCCCTGGGGAACACATGGCACCAGGATGCACTATGGGAAGAAGGCAAGCCGGCGGAGGCAGTGTGATGCTTTGGGCAATGTTCTGCTGGGAAACCTTGGGTCCTGCCATCCATGTGGATGTTACTTTGACACGTACCACCTACCTAAACATTGTTGAGACCATGTACAGCCTTTCATGGAAACGGTATTCCCTGGTGGCTGTGGCTCTTCCAGCAGGATAATGCTCCTGACACAAAGCACAAATGCTTCAGGAATGGTTTGAGGAGCACAACAACGACTTTGAGGTGTTGAATTTGCCTCCAAATTCCCCAGATCTCAATCCAATCGAGCATCTGTGGGATGTGCTGAACAAACAAGTCCGATCCATGGAGGTCCCACCTCACAACTTACAGGACTTAAAGGATCTGCTGCTAACATCTTGGTGCCAGATACCACAGCACACCTTCAGGGGTCTAGTGGAGTCCATGCCTCGACGGGTCAGCAAAAGGAGAACCAACACAATATTATAATGTTATGCCTGATCGGTGTATATACACACAACACAAACACATCTCTTCTGACCCATTCAATCTCTATGACACAGAATTGTTGAAATGAGCAGAACACATTATGTAAACAATGACCTTTGAACTCTAGGTCTCTTTATCACCTCCACGGCCCTTTGACCTTCAGATCATCAGACCCTCCTCACGTCATTTAACAGTGCTGATAACACCAGCGCCTTTATGCTCCAGCTAATGACCCACAATCCTCCAGCAGCCGCTTCGGCACATATATCTGTTATCTGTTAATGACTGAACGTATCACGCCAGAATTTCATTATTCGGGAAAAAGCGCCCAAGGAGAGCGAGAGAGGGGGCTGATGGGAAGCATTTCTGCAGTCCTCTGACAGGACGCTGAGGACAATCTATCTCTCACTGTGAGACGGAGTCTCTTCTCAGGCAAATCTCATGCCAATGTCACATCAGGAAATCAAAACAGCAGAACAAAGGAATGGAGCTCATCTGACAGATACACCACATACTGTATATACACAGAGAGCGGGAGATGATATAATAAACACATGAACACTATAGCAGTGAGTTCATGAGCTTCTGCTGAAACGACTGAACAGTAGTTATACAGATGAATAGTCTCTTGTTTAAATTCATTAATTAACTTCCTAGAAAAGATCAATAAATAATGACTGGAATAGTTACTCAGTTCACGTATATATCATTACATATAAAAGTTTGGATTCATAGACTCACTGAGACTATATTATGTGTATATATAAAGTGTGTGGTGAATCACGATTCGCTCGTAAAGTTCATATGCAGATTTCACACACAAACGCAGTTAGTGATCGAGACCAACACAATTCAATTCGCAACTATTTTACGCTTTGGCAAATTGAATTCGTACAATGTCACTGGTATATTTTTTTGTGTGATCTGTTACATCCCATCGACGGTTATGTTTATGTTCACATCATACAAATTCATTTGATATCAGCACCTCATAAAGTACTCATGTTTTGCATTGTTTGTGTTGAGCTTTTTCTTTAAATTGCATGTTTTTACACTACTCACATCGCACACATTCATCCTATATCACCACCTCATAAAACTCCTTGAGATCGGGTTGTTCATGCTTACTTTTTTTTTTTTTTTAAAAGGTACGTTTTCGTATCGTACACATTCATACAATAGGCTACCTCATAAAATAGTTACATTCATCTCATGAGATCGGGTTCTTTGTGCGTAGTTGTTTCTAAAAATCATGTTTATAGAACTCATACTGTAAAAATTCATACGATATCGGCACCTCATAAACTAGTTGGGTTTTCCTGTGAGAACGAGTTGTTCATGGGTCATTTTTTCAAAAAAATTTTTACATTTTCATATTATTCGCATCATGCAAATTCGATATCGCCACCTCATGAGATCGGCTTACTTTTTTCTAAAAATCATACGTTTTCTTACGTCGTACACTTTCATACCTCATAATCTAGTTACATTTTCTCATGAGATCGGGTTGTTTGTGCTTGCTTTTTCTAAAAATCATGTTTTTATAGAATTCACACCGTACAATATCGCCACCTCAACTAAAATAGTTACATTTTCCTGGTTAACTTTTTTCTAAAAATCTTATATTTTCACATCATACAAATTTTTTGTTATGTTTTCCAGTGAGATGGGGTTGTTCATGCTAACTTTTTCTAAAAATTGTATGTTTTTATAGAATTCACATCGTACAAACGCATACGATATCACCACCTCATAAAATAAGTTGGGTTTTCCTGTGAGATCGGGGTGTTCGTGGTTAATTTTTACATTTTCATATAAACCACATCATATGAATTCCTGCGATATCGGCACATCATGAGATGGGGTTGTTCATGCTTATACTCTTTTCTAAAAATCATTTCACATCGTACACATTCATACATCATGAGAACGGGTTGTTTGTGCTTAGATTTTCTAAAAATGTTATTTTTTTGTAGAATTCACATCGCATACATACACTATTGACCTCAGAAACTAGTTACATTTTCCAGTGAGATCGGGTTGTTCATGCTTACTTTTTCTAAAAATCATAAATTTTTATAGAATTCATATTGTACTAATTCATACGATATCGCTACATCATAAAATAGTTAGTTTGTCATGAGATCAGGTTGTTTGTGTTGAGTTTTTACCTCAAGAGGGTTCCACAAGGCTCCGTCTTGGGACCAATTTTATTTTCACTTTATATTAATGATTTACCAGGAGTATGTAAAGATGTAAATGTTACGATGTAATAATTTTTACCCATGCAAATAACGTTGATTATTGTTGAACACAGATAAAACTGTGCGTATGATGTTTGCAAAACAGTTCACACATTCAAAGGTATTCTTGCAGTCACTTCGACTCTAACTTTTGAAAGTCACGTAAAAAAGTTGTAATTTTTAATTTAAAGAATTTTAAGTACATTAGGCCAGTTTTGACAGTCGGTGCTGCCAAGTTGTATTTACACTAATCAAAGTGGTTTGGCCTGGGCTGTAATGTGACCTGTAATCATGAAGAGAAGCACATGTAGAAGTGAGCGAGCTGCGGTTTGCTTCAGTGAGTGATTGTGATGTTTCCGCTGCCGGTTCATTTGGCTGTGAGAAAACCTGTAGACATGCAGATAATGATTTCATCAGCCGTCATCCCTCATCCTGTGGTTTCTGATCCATCTATGATAGGAGGTGTGTGTTAGATACCTTCATGAAGAGACGTGTCTGTCCAAGAGCTTCTTTCAGTCAATATTCTCCTAAAGCCGCTCCGAGACTCCCGACTGATTCATTCTCAGCTCTGCAAATAACCCATAACAGAACAACATGCATAAACGGATCACGGCTCGCAGCTCGCAGGTCTCTCTCATAATATCTTCAGTCATTTTGCTTCTCCGGTAAATGAATCTTGATTTAAGAATTAGATATTTGTGCTGGAAAACACGACAGAAATATCATTTCTTTAGATCTCTCTCATTATATGGAGCAGCTCGAGCGTTCTGCAAAACATTTCATTCATGTGATAAGTGATAATAATAATAAGGAGCAGTGAATGATTGAGATGCATTGTAAACAGCCTCTCGTGTTGATGGTATCAGCAGTTCTATGGAAGTTATAATCATCACGCGCTCCTGCGTCATCGTCAAAAACAAGCTTGTGTTTCCAAAACAGAAGCTCAAATTTGCTCTGTTCTCCTCTTTGTTTTCCAGATGAAACATCTGTGAAGTTTTATCGGATATTAATCGCCTGTCTTGGAGCGCCTGGCCTTGACCTTCAGCACGTAATGAAGTGCGCTAATATCCGACTCTAACGTGAGGAAAATAACCATGGCTGACTGCTTGCCTCGCTTTTCATAATCTCGTCTTAAATGACGGTTGCCTTGAATGTGTCCGAGCGCAGCATCATAATCATAACCCACGGGAGAGATATTACACATGTACACAAACAACCGCTTGAGTTTTATCTCCTAAAGTCTTTGAATCTGAACACACTTCCTAATCGAACTCTTCCTCATCCATCAGACCAGCTGTTCGAAGAATGTTTTGCTAACGTTCCTATTATGAACGCTATGCTTGAATGTTCTCTTATCATTAAACCCTTAAACGCATACTTCGGGTCTTTATCGACCCGGGACGTCATTCTCTACATTCTCTTCAATTCTTAAAATTAGACATCAACCTTCTTAGTATTCCTCAATCTATTCATTATAAACAATATAACAAGAAAAAATAATAAAACTGCTGAATGTACCGAGGAAACAACCTGCTCAAATTGAACCCTTCCGAGTTCCAAAAGGTAGCAAAATATGCTTTATATTATTCTTTTGTAATTGTTATTAAAATATCAAGAGATTTTAAACTATTATTGCAGATAGAGAGCCATCTGTGTTTGATATAGATCCGGGTCACTAAAGACCCGAATATGTAATAATGATTGGCAAAACATTCATGCACTTAAGGGTTAAAATATCCAGTTTTTAAATGTTTTAAATCCTTTTTTTCTTGGGTACGTGAACGATCAAAAGTAACAAGTATAACATAATAAATATAGCTGCAAGCAGCAATTATCGGGGCCAAGGACAACAGAAGCAAACAAGGAAACTCGCAGCAGACCAACTGCAGAAATGAGTAAAGACATTTGGGGACAATCTTAAGCCACAAAATACATTGAGTTGTATAGAGCCAATTTCATGTTTTGTTTAATTATATTGCAACCAAGTGGTGCAGTCCCACTGCCTTTTGTGTGTGTCCTCAGAGTGCCCCCATACATAAGCGTGTGAAATTTGGTGAAAATATCTCATTTTGTATAGGAGTTATAGACATTTGTATTTATTAGCATATAAAAATAACCCACACCTGACTTTGATTGCATTTTTTTTGCCACTTAATATCAAAAAAAAATTAATTTAGCCATTAGAATTTAGTTAACCCGCTATGATTCCAATTTTCCTACGGTGGTTTCGTCTCTATCGGACTAACGGTTTTAAAGATAATCCCGAAAGGTGTTTAAACTCTAAATCACAACATTGAGCAAACCATAAGGCAAAATCTAGCATGTTTGGTATTGTTGGACTCAGGATTCTAGGAATCTAAGGAGATGACTCCCATGAAAATAAGTAAACCAAATCCAAAGTTATAAGCATGTGAATATTTGATTTTACCACTAGGTGGCACTGGCTCAAAACCTCTCAGGCTCCTTCAGGGCATCATGCTGATGACCCATACCGAGTTTCGTAACAATACGCTAATGCGTTCATGAAATACAGCATTTTACTACAAAATTCAAAATGGCCGACGCCCAAAATGACCGATATAAAAAACCCCGGAATCTAACGAGATTTTTACACTTTTATGATTTTTGTGCAAAGCGTTCAGAAGTTATAAGCAAAAATAGCCATTTTTGTATCTCCAGACCAGTAGGTGGCGCTGCACCGAAACGCAGCATGTAGCTTCAGGTCATGCTTGTGATGATCTGTACCAAGTTTGGTCAGAATACGATGAAGCGTTGCAGAGATACAGCCGTGTGTCTATTTTCGCAAGCACGATGTAAAATTCGTTTGCACGTTATTCAAAAATACTTTAATGAATCGACTTGAATTCCATAACTTTTTGTTGGCATTGTCTGAAGATGATCTGGTTAAATTTTCATGCAAATTCATCTTTTTCACTACTACAAAATAACGTCAAAAAAGTTATTAGCACTAACATCAGTCAAACTTTGGACAGGTGGTGGCGCTAGAGGGATTGAGTTAGAGACTCCAAAATTGGTGTATTTAATGTCGGGCCAGTCCTCTATCAGTGTGCCAAATTTCATAACTTTCCCTCAAGTGGCTCTATGGGCTGCCATAGACTCAAGAGCAGAAGAAGAAGAAGAAACGGAAGAAGAATAATAAGAATGCCAACGATTACAATAGGTACCTTCGGTGCTTGGCCCCTAAAAACATTAAATGAACATCCAGCTAAAACATTCCATGAATGATGGATAAATAATGTTTTTATGCTAACATTTTGCGAACATTATTAAATATCAGATAACTTTGAACAAACGTACTATTAACTTTACTGGAATAATGTTTTTTCCGTTTATCCAGAAGAACTTTTTTCCGTTTATCCATATGTAAAAGCAACAGAATTTGCATGCAAGACTGCTGAACCAATCAGAGACGAATCACAACACTCAACATGCCGCATTTACCGGCGAGAGTGAGACTTTATGACATGGAAACGTGTCGATAGAAGAATCACGGCGTGAGCTAATGGGCTTAAATATGTTTTGATGTCCAAATGAGTTTTAATACCTGTGAATGTTGACTGTGACAGCTTACAGAAAATCCCTTTCAGGGAGAGTCAATAGGGGAGGGGAGGTATCCAAAGCACATCAACCAATCACGGGGTTCCTCAGGTTTCAGTGCTTGGACCGCTCCTGTTCTCCATATACACTACATCACTGGGACCCATCATACAGGCACATGGCTTCTCATACCATTGCTATGCTGATGACACACAGCTCTACCTTTCATTTCAACCAGATGATCCCACAGTAGCTGCACGAATCTCAAGCTGTCTGGCGGACATCTCGGATTGGATGAAAGAACATCACCTGCAGCTCAACCTGGCAAAGACTGAGCTTCTCGTCTTCCCTGCCAATCCGACTCTACAACACGATTTCACCATCCAGCTAGGTTCATCTTTGATTACCCCTTCAAGGTCCTTCAGAAATCTTCTTTGATGACCAGCTGTCCTTCAAAGACCACATTTCAAAGACAGCTCATGCAGGTTTGCGCTGCACAACATCAGAAAGATCAGACCGTTCCTTACAGAGCATGCAACACAGCTTCTCGTCCAGGCCCTGGTCATTTCTAGGCTTGACTACTGCAATGCGCTTCTGGCTGGACTTCCATCGTGTGCGATCAAAACGCTTCAAATGATTCAGAACGCAGCGGCACGTCTTGTCTTCAACTAGCCCAAAAGGGCCCATGTCACACCTCTCTTCATCTCTCTGCACTGGCTCGCATCAAGTTCAAGGTGTTGACGCTTGCTTACAGATCCACCACAGGCTCAGCTCCCGCATACTTCAACTCGCTCTTACGAGTCTACACCCCCACCAGAAGCCTACGATCGGTCAATGAGCAATGGCTCGTACCATCACACAGAGAAAATCCTTGCTGTTGGAATGATCTCCCCACTTCCATCCGGAACGCAGAATCCCTGACAACATTCAAAAGACAGCTGAAAACTCATCTCTTCCGTGAGCACTTAACCTCATCATCATCATAAAAAAAAAAAAACAATGCTTTCACACTTTCCTGTAATCCCCCCCATTCTAGATCATGATACTCTAAGCAATATCTGAAACGTATTTTGAGCACTTCTCGTGTTTATTCGCCTCTTCATGACGGATCGCTTCCTGTATTCCTCATTTGTAAGCCGCTTTGGGTAAAAGCATCAGCAAAATTAATAAATGTAAAATACGACATTTGATTTGACTAGCTTGTAACTACATTTCCCATCATTCTCTCTGTCAGCTTCATCCTTTGCTCTTCATTTGTTTGCACTGTAAAAAAATTATAAAAAATTGTATCATATTTAAAAAAGCAGAAAGGTTATACCAAAATAACTGTGTATAGCTATTAAATCCACTAAACTGTTTAGTAGTTGGTAGCTGAAATATACAGGGAGTGCAGAATTATTAGGCAAATGAGTATTTTGACCACATCATCCTCGTTATGCATGTTGTCTTACTCCAAGCTGTATAGGCTGGAAAGCCTACTACCAATTAAGCATATTAGGTGATGTGCATCTCTGTAATGAGAAGGGGTGTGGTCTAATGACATCAACACCCTATATCAGGTGTGCATAATTATTAGGCAACTTCCTTTCCTTTGGCAAAATGGGTCAAAAGAAGGACTTGACAGGCTCAGAAAAGTCAAAAATAGTGAGATATATTGCAGAGGGATGCAGCAGTCTTAAAATAGCCAAGCTTCTGAAGCGTGATCATCGAACAATCAAGCGTTTCATTCAAAATAGTCAACAGGGTCGCAAGAAGCGTGTGGAAAAACCAAGGCGCAAAATAACTGCCCGTGAACTGAGAAAAGTCAAGCGTGCAGCTGCCAAGATGCCACTTGCCACCAGTTTGGCCATATTTCAGAGCTGCAACATCACTGGAGTGCCCAAAAGCACAAGGTGTGCAATACTCAGAGACATGGCCAAGGTAAGAAAGGCAGAAAGTCGACCACCACTGAACAAGACACACAAGCTGAAACGTCAAGACTGGGCCAAGAAATATCTCAAGACTGATTTTTCTAAGGTTTTATGGACTGATGAAATGAGAGTGAGTCTTGATGGGCCAGATGGATGGGCCCGTGGCTGGATTGGTAAAGGGCAGAGAGCTCCAGTCCGACTCAGACGCCAGCAAGGTGGAGGTGGAGTACTGGTTTGGGCTGGTATCATCAAAGATGAGCTTGTGGGGCCTTTTCGGGTTGAGGATGGAGTCAAGCTCAACTCCCAGTCCTACTGCCAGTTTCTGGAAGACACCTTCTTCAGGCAGTGGTACAGGAAGAAGTCTGCATCCTTCAAGAAAAACATGATTTTCATGCAGGACAATGCTCCATCACACGCGTCCAAGTACTCCACAGCGTGGCTGGCAAGAAAGGGTATAAAAGAAGAAAATCTAATGATATGGCCTCCTTGTTCACCTGATCTGAACCCCATTGAGAACCTGTGGTCCATCATCAAATGTGCGATTTACAAGGAGGGAAAACAGTACACCTCTCTGAACCGTGTCTGGGAGGCTGTGGTTGCTGCTGCACGCAATGTTGATGGTGAACAGATCAAAACACTGACAGAATCCATGGATGGCAGGCTTTTGAGTGTCCTTGCAAAGAAAGGTGGCTATATTGGTCACTGATTTGTTTTTGTTTGGTTTTTGAATGTCAGAAATGTATATTTGTGAATGTTGAGATGTTATATTGGTTTCACTGGTAAAAATAAATAATTGAAATGGGTATAAATTTGTTTTTTGTTAAGTTGCCTAATAATTATGCACAGTAATAGTCACCTGCACACACAGATATCCCCCTAAAATAGCTAAAACTAAAAACTACTTAAAATATTGATACAAAAATATTCAGCTTTGATATTAATGAGTTTTTTGTGTTCATTGAGAACATGGTTGTTGTTCAATAATAAAATTAATCCTCAAAAATACAACTTGCCTAATAATTCTGCACTCCCTGTATATGATGTAGCTTTTCTACATCAGATATTTCAACCAAACTTTAAAAAAAAAGAGAATCTGACAAAAGAGAAGTTGGAGTTTTTTTTACAATGTAGTAAAAAAGCTGGTTTCCGCCACAGAATAAAAAATGAAGGTAATTGCGACTTTTTAACTCACAATTCGGACTTTATTCTCGCAATTGCGAGTTTATATCTCACAGTTTGGATGACAGTAGATACTTACCAGCATTATGGGTAAAGTCATGGCAGGCATCTTTATGTTCAGATGTACATTAGCTGGACCAACCTGAAAAACTGTTTTAGCTGTTTTTGGTGGTTTTACTTCATTGAAACATAAGCTTGGCAAACTGTTCTGAATATTTCTGTCCTTCCACAGTAGAGCAGATGAATTTAGACTTGCTTTATTGTAAATGGCTGCCGAGGGCCTTCACCCAGATCCCCATCAAACCCAGCAACATGTGCGGTGAAATCGCCTCAGAATCACATGCCCTTCAACAAGAATCCACTTCCTTCCTGCTATTCTTCATTCCTGAACCACTGGTGTATCCAGACCTTCTGTGCTGAATGCTCTTCATCAGGAACTCACTGATAGTCTCCGATATGTTATCTACATTTTTTACATTTATAAAAAAAAATACATCACTTGTGCTTGTAAAACTCACTGTTACAATGTGCTTTGTAGTGTGTTCGGAGTGTTTTTAATCTGTTGTCATGCAGTTGCTAAGGTATTATGAGTGATTTTTCCTGTTACTATAAGTTATTTTGGCTGTTTTTATGCAGTTTTTAAGGTGTTCTGAGTGTTTTAGGCTGTTGCTATGCAGTTGCTAAGGTATTATGAGTGATTTCTCCTGTTACTATAAGTTATTTTGGCTGTTATGCAGTTTCTAAGGTGTTCTGAGTATTTTAGGCTGTTGTTATGCGGTTGTTATGGTGTTCTCTGTGTTTTAGGCTGTTTCTATGCCGTTTCTTTGGTGGTCTGAGTGTTTTAGACTGTTGTTAAGTAGTTGCTAGGGTGTTCTGAGTGTTTTAAGCTGTTTCCATGCAGTTTATATGGTGTTCTGGGCGTTTTAGGCAGTTGCTATGCAGTTGCTAGGGTGTTCTGGGTGTTTTAGGCTGTTGCTAAGCAGTTTCTATGGTGTTCTGAGTGTTTTAGGCTGTTGCTAAGTAGATTCTATGGTGTTCTGGGTGTTCTAAACTGTTGCTATGCACATTCTATGGTGTTGTAGGTGTTCTAGGCTGTTTCTATGCAGTTTCTTTGGTGTTCTGAGACTGTTGTTGTGAGGTTGCTATGGTGTTTTGGGTGTTCTAAACTGTTGCTATGCACATTCTATGGTGTTGTAGGTGTTCTAGGCTGTTTCTATGCAGTTTCTTTAGTGTTATGAGACTGTTGTTGTGAGGTTGCTATGGTGTTTTGGGTGTTCTAAACTGTTGCTATGCACATTCTATGGTGTTGTAAGTGTTCTAGGCTGTTTCTATGCAGTTTCTTAAGTGTTCTGAGACTGTTGTTGTGAGGTTGCTATGGTGTTTTGGGTGTTCTAAACTGTTGCTATGCACATTCTATGGTGTTGTAGGTGTTCTAGGCTGTTTCTATGCAGTTTCTTTAGTGTTCTGAGACTGTTGTTGTGAGGTTGCTATGGTGTTTTGGGTGTTCTAAACTGTTGCTATGCACATTCTATGGTGTTGTAAGTGTTCTAGGCTGTTTCTATGCAGTTTCTTTAGTGTTCTGAGACTGTTGTTGTGAGGTTGCTATGGTGTTTTGGGTGTTCTAAACTGTTGCTATGCACATTCTATGGTGTTGTAGGTGTTCTAGGCTGTTTCTATGCAGTTTCTTTAGTGTTATGAGACTGTTGTTGTGAGGTTGCTATGGTGTTTTGGGTGTTCTAAACTGTTGCTATGCACATTCTATGGTGTTGTAGGTGTTCTAGGCTGTTTCTATGCAGTTTCTTTAGTGTTATGAGACTGTTGTTGTGAGGTTGCTATGGTGTTTTGGGTGTTCTAAACTGTTGCTATGCACATTCTATGGTGTTGTAGGTGTTCTAGGCTGTTTCTATGCAGTTTCTTTAGTGTTCTGAGACTGTTGTTGTGAGGTTGCTATGGTGTTTTGGGTGTTCTAAACTGTTGCTATGCACATTCTATGGTGTTGTAGGTGTTCTAGGCTGTTTCTATGCAGTTTCTTTAGTGTTCTGAGACTGTTGTTGTGAGGTTGCTATGGTGTTTTGGGTGTTCTAAACTGTTTCTATGCACATTCTATGGTGTTGTAGGTGTTCTAGGCTGTTTCTATGCAGTTTCTTTGGTGTTCTGAGACTGTTGTTGTGAGGTTGCTATGGTGTTTTGGGTGTTCTAAACTGTTGCTATGCACATTCTATGGTGTTGTAGGTGTTCTAGGCTGTTTCTATGCAGTTTCTTTAGTGTTATGAGACTGTTGTTGTGAGGTTGCTATGGTGTTTTGGGTGTTCTAAACTGTTGCTATGCACATTCTATGGTGTTGTAAGTGTTCTAGGCTGTTTCTATGCAGTTTCTTAAGTGTTCTGAGACTGTTGTTGTGAGGTTGCTATGGTGTTTTGGGTGTTCTAAACTGTTGCTATGCACATTCTATGGTGTTGTAGGTGTTCTAGGCTGTTTCTATGCAGTTTCTTTAGTGTTCTGAGACTGTTGTTGTGAGGTTGCTATGGTGTTTTGGGTGTTCTAAACTGTTGCTATGCACATTCTATGGTGTTGTAAGTGTTCTAGGCTGTTTCTATGCAGTTTCTTTAGTGTTCTGAGACTGTTGTTGTGAGATTGCTATGGTGTTTTGGGTGTTCTAAACTGTTGCTATGCACATTCTATGGTGTTGTAAGTGTTCTAGGCTGTTTCTATGCAGTTTCTTTAGTGTTCTGAGACTGTTGTTGTGAGGTTGCTATGGTGTTTTGGGTGTTCTAAACTGTTGCTATGCACATTCTATGGTGTTGTAGGTGTTCTAGGCTGTTTCTATGCAGTTTCTTTAGTGTTATGAGACTGTTGTTGTGAGGTTGCTATGGTGTTTTGGGTGTTCTAAACTGTTGCTATGCACATTCTATGGTGTTGTAGGTGTTCTAGGCTGTTTCTATGCAGTTTCTTTAGTGTTCTGAGACTGTTGTTGTGAGGTTGCTATGGTGTTTTGGGTGTTCTAAACTGTTGCTATGCACATTCTATGGTGTTGTAGGTGTTCTAGGCTGTTTCTATGCAGTTTCTTTAGTGTTCTGAGACTGTTGTTGTGAGGTTGCTATGGTGTTTTGGGTGTTCTAAACTGTTTCTATGCACATTCTATGGTGTTGTAGGTGTTCTAGGCTGTTTCTATGCAGTTTCTTAAGTGTTCTGAGACTGTTGTTGTGCGGTTGCTATGGTGTTTTGGGTGTTCTAAACTGTTGCTATGCACATTCTATGGTGTTGTAAGTGTTCTAGGCTGTTTCTATGCAGTTTCTTAAGTGTTCTGAGACTGTTGTTGTGAGGTTGCTATGGTGTTTTGGGTGTTCTAAACTGTTGCTATGCACATTCTATGGTGTTGTAGGTGTTCTAGGCTGTTTCTATGCAGTTTCTTTAGTGTTCTGAGACTGTTGTTGTGAGGTTGCTATGGTGTTTTGGGTGTTCTAAACTGTTGCTATGCACATTCTATGGTGTTGTAGGTGTTCTAGGCTGTTTCTATGCAGTTTCTTTAGTGTTATGAGGCTGTTGTTGTGAGGTTGCTATGGTGTTTTGGGTGTTCTAAACTGTTTCTATGCACATTCTATGGTGTTGTAGGTGTTCTAGGCTGTTTCTATGCAGTTTCTTTAGTGTTCTGAGACTGTTGTTGTGAGGTTGCTATGGTGTTTTAAACTGTTGCTATGCACATTCTATGGTGTTGTAGGTGTTCTAGGCTGTTTCTATGCAGTTTCTTTAGTGTTCTGAGACTGTTGTTTTGAGGTTGCTATGGTGTTTTGGGTGTTCTAAACTGTTGCTATGCACATTCTATGGTGTTGTAGGTGTTCTAGGCTGTTTCTATGCAGTTTCTTTAGTGTTCTGAGACTGTTGTTGTGAGGTTGCTATGGTGTTTTGGGTGTTCTAAACTGTTGCTATGCACATTCTATGGTGTTGTAGGTGTTCTAGGCTGTTTCTATGCAGTTTCTTTAGTGTTCTGAGACTGTTGTTTTGAGGTTGCTATGGTGTTTTGGGTGTTCTAAACTGTTGCTATGCACATTCTATGGTGTTGTAGGTGTTCTAGGCTGTTTCTATGCAGTTTCTTTGGTGTTCTGAATGTTTTAGACTGTTGTTATGTGGTTATTATTGTGTTTAGGGTGTTCTAAACTGTTGCTATGCAGTTTATATGGTGTTCTGGGTGTTTTTAGGCTGTTGCTATGCAATTTATATGGTGTTCTGGGTGTTTTTAGGCTGTTGCTAAGCAGTTTATATGGTGTTATGGGTGTTTTAGGCTGTTGCTATGTGGTTGCTAGGGTGTAGTGGCTGGTTTGCAGGTGTTTTCTTTCTGTCTGGTATGAAAAGATCTTCTGGACTGTAAATGTGCATCTGTGGGATTTTTCCAGCAGTTTTATGGTCCAGCCGGTAATAATAACGCATCTGACGCACACACACTACAACTTTAATACTCAGTGATAGAGGTTTCAGCAGCAGATTCATACTCAACTCAAAAAAGGACTGTCTCCTAAACATGGAGCCCATGAAAACACTGTAAATAGACAAGAGCTCTTCCTGAAAGCTCACATCCTGGAGGAACGACACACAGAACCTTCAGCTCAAGGACGTCTGCGTTTCCTCCTCTTCCTTTGGCGTTCTTATCTTCCATCCACCTTTCAGGCTTCATACACACTTCCTGTTCTTCCAGCTTCTGTCCCTCAATCACACACACACACACACACTCATTCTGTCAGCAAAGGGTTTGCTATTAGAATCTGATCGACCTCTTTCGTGCGAGAAGGCCGTGATGAATGATTCATCCTGAGGGAAAGCGCTGACTCACGACAGCATCTCAAAGCAGAAACTAAATGGATTTCACCAGCGCAGCCTTGGACCAGAACATGAAGAGGACGCTTCCTGCTCTTCAGGGAAACGGACGGGCTTCACTGAACCTAGTGCGTTCCCTACACAGACAGCATTCAAAGGGTTCTCCAAACAAAGAGAACAGACTGACGGATCCCAGAGCTCGGTTCTGAGTGTGTTAGGAAACAATGTCATATTTTTACTACCCTAAAATTCGGGACTCATTAGCTTTTGACATGGAAGAGAAAATGCTTCTCATGTCAGGTTGCATCACATGCATTGCATCGAGATCCGACGGACGCTCACGGTGTGTGTGCTAAAGACGTGCATACGCCCTTCATAGTGAACTTCAGTTATTAAGGACAATTGAAATTCCGTGGCAGTGTGCGATTGAGCCGAGGATTACACGCGTGTCTCCGTTATTGTGCTCGGCTCTTTCCTCAGACTTAATGAGAACAGAAAGCTTTGTTGTGCCGAGATACTCTATTCACAGGCAGAACGGCTTTAACTGCTTTTTCCCGCCGAAAAGGAATGACATCTAATACCTGAGGGCACTTTCTTATCTCCAACCTGTCAAAAACAGACACGGCGATCATTCAGAGCGGCTTTAGGCCACAGAACGCAGCTGCCGATGGGAAACCGCTATGATATGACGCATCCGTGTTGCTCCCGGCAGAATGGAGCTTTCTTTCTCCGTGTTTTGAGGATGAGATTGTTCTGGAAGAGCGTGAAATATGATGAGGAGCAGACGTCCAGATACAGTGGATGTTTAAGGGAGAATCATTAGTGCTGTTTCACTAGATAGTGAAACCTCGAACACTATCAATGCAAATAATGATGCTCTTCCTCAGTGCTTCTGTCTCGTTTTCCAGCACAAACATCTAAACACAAGATACATTAACTGGAGAAGCAAAATGACTGAAGATATCGAGTCTTGTTTAATGAAAAATGAAGTGAGTTTATGCTTAAAACAAGAATAAATATCTGCCAATGGGGTTGGAAAAATAACCCTTAATTAAAAAGGGAAAATAAGGTTATTTTGTATATGTCCTTTCATGTAGTCAATTGGTTATCTTCTGCACATTTTCAAAGGTCAAAGTGCAGATAAATGGAGTTATTTTCTCCCAAAAGAAAGAAGCGATTCTGAACTGAAACGAGTCGTCAGTAATTCAGTCTCTCTTCTTGCTTGATCCTAGGTTTGTAACTCATTTGCATAATGTCTGCCTCTGGTCGTGATTGGCTGAACAGCGTCTCTTAGCCCCGCCCTCACACACTGTGCTGTATCTGACACTGGAAGAGTTTGGTTGGTGTTGTTCAGAAGACGCTGTTTTCTGCTGAGATTGATACGGTCAAACCCACGCCATCGTTACTGTTCGTATCACTGTGTGTCAAGAGCTGAGATTCAGATATGATAATGAGCGCTTGCTTTCTGACCAATCACAGCAGAGCAGCTCTCAGAGAGGCGGAGCTTAGAGAGACTGAATCCTTGATGGAGCGTTTCAGAGAAAAGAGCTGAAGCTGCAGTGGATATTATGAGAGAATTAAAGTGTTTTTGACCTTGGATGCATGTGAACCTGTTGTAGGAGACGCCAGAACAACATTAGGAGCCTTTAAATCTTGTCATTTTGCTTCTCAGGTAATTGAGTCTAGATATTTGTACTAAAAAAGCAAGACAAAAACACTGAGCAAGAAAACCATTCTTGGTGCAGTGATGGTATCAGCTGTACTACATCGGATCATTCTGTGTCTGTGAATCATGCTGGTTCTCTGCAGTGTGTGTGTGTGTGTAAGAACACCTGTCCTCCTGTGCCTTACCTGTCCAGCGCTCTGTCAGGTAAACAACAGGTGTGTAGCGTTCACCTTGACTCCTGCAGTCAGACTGTCACCCATCTGCTGCCTTTAGACCATCACTTCTGTCTCTCTCTCTCTCTCTCTCTCTCTCTCTCTCTCTGTCTGTCTCTCTCTCTCTCTCTCTGTCTGTCTGTCTCTCTCTCTCTCTCTCTCTCTCTCTCTCT